>SJYV01025548.1:1033763-1054341 GCA_006410875.1 Neotragus pygmaeus
ACCTCTGATTCCTCTGCCTTTTCTAAAGCCAGCTTGAACATCTGGAAGTTCATGGCTCATGTATGGCTGAAGCTTGGCTTGAAGAATATTGAGCATTACTTTACTAACATGTGAGATGAGTGCAACTGTGCCGTAGTTTGAGCATTCTTTGGCATTGCCTTTCTTTGTGATTGGAATGAAAATGGACTTTTTCCAGTCCTTTGGCCACTGCTGAGTTCTCCAAATTTGCTGGCATATTGAGTACAGCACTTTGACAGCATCATCGTTTAGGATTTGAAACAGCTCAACTGGAATTCATCACCTCCACTAGCTTTGCTCATGGTGATGCTTCCTAATGTCCCCTTGATTTCACAGTCAAGGATGTCTGGCTCTAGGTGAGTGTGAGTGATCACATCATCTTGATTATCTGGGTCATGAAGATCTTTTTTTGTACAGGTTCTTCTGTGTATTCTTGTCACCTCTTCTTAATATCTTCTGCTTCTTAGGTCCATATCATTTCTGTCCTTTATTGAGCCCAACTTTGCATGAATTTTTCCCTTAGTATCTCTAATTTTCTTGAAGAGATCTCTAGTCGTTCCCATTCTATTGTTTTCCTCTACTTCTTTGCACTGATCACCAAGGAAGGCTTTCTTATCTCTACTTGCTATTCTTTGGAACTCTGCATTCAAATGGATATTTCTTTCCTTTTCTCCTTTGCTTCTCAGTGTTCTTCTTTTCACAGCTATTTGTAAGGCCTCCTCAGACAGCTATTTTGCATTTCTTTTTCTTGGGGATGGTCTTGCTCCCTATCTCCTATACAATGTCACAAACCTCTGTCCATAGTTCATCAGGAACTCTGTCTATCAGATCTAGTCCCTTAAATCTATTTCTCACTTATGTTCACATAAAGTCATGTACAAAATGTGCAGAGCAGCTGTACAAAGATGCTTATCAACTGGTACAAGGATAAATAATGTGGTATATCCATATAATGCAGTACCACTAGCTATATAAAGCAAGAAATAATTTATAACTCACTAATATGGGTGAATTTGAAAATCATTATGTTAAGTGAAAGACACTTAACCTCCCAAAGAGGTTACTTGTTGCATGAATTCACGACAATTTCTCATGAAAATCCAGAAAAGTCAAAGTTTTAGCATAACAAAACGAATCAGTGCTGCCACGGGCTTAGGTTTGGAGAGGGTATTCACTACAAAAGATTATGGGAAACTTCTTGGATGATTATATAAATATTCTCTACTTTGATTGTGGCTACATGACTGTATGCATTTGTCAAACCTCATAAAACCAAACAGCTAAAAAGACTGAATTTTATCGTTTATAAATTATGCCTCAATAAACCTGACATAAAAAATAAAAGAAAACTACAGACAAATCTTCCTTTTGAGTTATGAGTTTAAGATTACCTCAGAATGCAAGTTTGTATTAATATTTTAAAGTACAATGGGATAGATTTCAATATTAATGGATTTAAACAGGAAAAGTATCACCTTCATAATAGCCATAACCACATCATTTAATAAAAGTCAACATGCATTCATGATATAAACATTCATCAAGAATGAATCATAGAAAACTTCTTCACCTTACAAAAAATCTTATAAAACAAATAAGATTACAGGCAAGTGTGACTGTAAATGTGGAAACATTTGAAGCATTTTCTTTAAAATTCTTTTTAAAAATGGACTTTTAGTTAACATTGAATTGTACATCCTAGATAGCAGAATGAGAAATGAAAAGAAATAAGATATAGTGATTGGAAGAGATAGGGAAAAAAATCATTATTTAGTGCTCACATCATCTCTACAAAGATAAGCCCAAATAATATATAGATTATTATAATTAATAAAAGATGATAGCTCACAAACCAAGCAAAATATCTGTAAAACTGGTATGTACATTATATATTCATTTTAGGAAGAAAGGTAAATTTTGCAACTTATTTCTTAGAAATATGAAAATAAGTACACTATTTCATGATTGAAGACTAGAGATAACCATAAAATGTATTCAATTAACTGAGATTCCTCTATTTATAAATGTCATTCAAATGCAAATATCTCTAAGCAAGCTTTTATGAATAAATCTTATAAAAGTGCAATGAGCATTGAGGTACATGCGTGTTTTTGAATTATGGTTCTCTCAGGGTATGTGCCAAGTAGTGGAATTTCTGGGTCATAGGATAGTTCTATTTTTAGCTTTTAAGGAGTTTCTATAACCTTCTCGATAGTAAATGTGTCGACTTACATTCCCATCAAAAGGGAGCAGTACATGAGGGTTCTCTTCTCTCCACACTCAAGCCAGCATTTATTGCTTGTAGATTTTTAATGATGGCCGTTTTGACTGGTGCGAGGTGATACCTCATTGTAGTTTTGATTTGCATTTCTCTCACAATTAGTGATGTTCAGCATCTTTTCAGGCACCTCTTGGCCACCTGTATGTATTCTTTGGAGAAATGTCTGTATAGCACACGGAGCTCAGCTCTGCTCTGCAGGATAGCGGAAGGGGTGGGAGGAAAGTCCAAGAGGGAGGGAATATATGTACACACATAGCTGATTCATTTCATTGTACAGCAGAAACTAGCACAATATTGTAAAGCAACTATATCCCAATTTAAAAAATGACAATGAAAATACATCTTTACATTATTCACTTTCATTGTGACACATGTGGTCTGTGAGGCAGGGGTTTACCTGTGATCAGTATGAGTAACTAGGCATTTATGAAGAGGTTAGACTAAGATAACTGCTTTAGATGCTGACTCAGAATGGCCTGTGCTTTCACAAATTAAATTAAATAGCTGCAAGCTTCACTTTAATAATCCCTGAGTCAAAAATATAGAAGCCTAATTTTTATATGGCTGCTTTCTCCAATAAAATCTTCATTTATTATGAATACTCATCTCTTTCTTGACAGCACTTTAGCAAGGGAGAAGTAACACTTGTGTGTGTGTGTGTGTGTGTGTGAATCGTGTTTTCAAAGGGAGAGATGGTTATAAAAAATGAAAAATGGCTTAGGTCAATAAAACATCCCTAAAACCCTGAAACATTATAAGGAAACTAATTCCCCAAAGTGTTCATAAAACAAGGCAGATACACATAATTAGAACCATGCAGTGAAACACCCCACCTATCTTGCTCGTGCTAGCGATGACTAGCAAAAATTCCTTTGCTTAACCAGATATTAATAACATAATGCAAAGAGCAAGCATTGGTGTCAAGAAATAGATTTTTGAATTAAAATATGCCTGTTAGGAAAACAGACAGCTATGCTATGCAGAGGAACATGCTGGAAGAATTGTGCTGACATCTTAGAGACCTAAGACATGGTGTCATCACCCACAGAATCCCAGGAAGCAGGCAGAAAGCTAAAAGGATGACTTTGCTCACAGAACAAAAACTTGTGAAAACTTTTGATTGTTGGAGTTTAATAATCATTTGTTAGATGCGTTGAAGAAGTTTGCAATACCAGGAAAGCATTTATGCTGGAAAATCCTTTGGCCTCTAAAGAAGAATAATTGGAATTTGAACAAGCTGCTCTTTGAGGATTTTGAAACCAGTGCTTATTTAGCATCGGCACTCATAGTTTATGATTCTGAAAGAGGCCCTGAAACTCTGCAGCTTGGCATCTGTGATTTTCCATTAGCAAATTCCACTTGCCCTATTTGTTCTGTCTCTTTCTGTTTCCCTGCATTAGCTCTTGTTCCTCAATTGTTGTGTTAATTTTTCTGCTTATTGCTCTGCCCAGAGCTGGAAGATACTGTTCCAATTCCAACAGATACTCCTTTCAAGGACTCAGTGGAGGATTAATCCTAGTTCTTGATGTCTGTTCACTGAATTTTAAAAAAAATATATTTTATTGAAGTATAGTTGATTTAAAATATTGTGCTAATTTCAGTTGTACAGCAAAGTGGGGTAAATTGGGAGTTTGGGATTGACATGTACTCACTGCTATATTTAAATAGACAACCAACAAGGCCTGCAGTAAAAGATTTTCAAAAATTAAAAAAAATGATATAGTATGCATGAATACACACAATGGAATACTACTCTTCATTTATTGTCTAATATGCATCATGCACTATTTCAAACACTGGACAGGCAGCAATAGCTAAACGAGATATAATTCTTATTTTCCAGTGGAAGCAACATAAACACACAACAAATCAACAACTATATAATAGGTGAGTTGAGAAGAGCCTGGAGAAAAATTAAGCAGGAGGAAGGTACCAGAAGATGAGGGTGCTGTTTCCTAGGGGTGACAAGAGATCTTCTGTTGATAACTTTTGAATGAGTAGCATCCCCAGGGAATTGAAGGAGAGTCCCTGGAGGATGAGGGCAGAGTGCATGGTAGGCGTAAAGGAGCACACAGGAGTGACCTTGGCCAAGGAGTGAAGAAAGGGAAGTATGATAGCAAGAGATGAGGTTTTGGGTGTCGGAAGCTCTGCCACCTCAGGTCTTTCAAACCTTTGCAAGGACTTTGCTTTCTTTTGGCAGTGTCACATGTGGGATCTTAGTTTCCCTACCAGGGATCGAACCTGGCCCGGAAGCACAGAGTCTTAAGCACTGGACCTCTGGGGAAGTCCCCAAGGACTTTGACCTTCACGTGAGAAAAGGGAGGCTTTGGAAAGTCATTGCCACATGTCTTGAAAATTACAGATTTTATCATAATTTAGTGACTTAATTTACCTTATTCCCCCCCAATAGTTTAAGAACCTCAAAGGCATAGTTGATACTTTGATTTCCCCCTATGGTCCCCAGGAGGCCCATGACCTCAACTGACTGTGAGATAACGCCAGAAGTATTACAGCCAACAAATAAAAGACTTGGTGACATGCTTAACAGTGACTGAGCAACAAGATGTTAAGATGACTTCTTAACATCTCAGAAGTTCAAGTCAACTTGATAATATAATTTTAACCATTAAATTAGCTAGGATTTTTTTTTAAGAAAAGTGAAAGTGTTATTGATTCAGTTGTGTCCAACTCTTTGTGACCCCATGGACTGTAGCCCGCCAGACTTCTTTGTTCATGGAATTCTCCAGGCAAGAATACAGGAGTGGGTTGTCATTCCATTCTCCAGACCATCTTTCCAGCTCAGGGATTGAACCCACGTCTCCACACTGGCAAGTGGTTTCTTTAGCACTGAGCCACCAGGGAAGCTTGGTGGGGGAGAGTGGAGGGCAATTACTTACAGCTCTGGAAAGAATGAAGCAGCTGGGCCAAAGCAGAAATGATGCCAAAGTCAAGGCCTATGCTGTAAAGAAGAATAGTCCGGCATGCTGTGTTCCATGGGGTCACAACGAGTCGGACAAGACTTAGCAATTGAACAACAACAAGAAGTTATTCTAAAACTGGGGAGAAAAAGATAATGATGGAGCAGCTGGGCGAAGCATGTTTAGCTTCTCTGCTGGAAGAACTGTTAAAGAAGGGGGGTGGAGATGAAGCACTCCCTTGACAGTCTCCCAACAGAGGCAAGAGAAGACAAATCTGGTGAGCCCTGCCCTAGACATGTAGCTCCATCGCGCATTTTTATGGGCCTGCACACTGAGGCAGCGCCGTTGCCACCCGAGTCCCCAGCTGTCTTGGAGGCTCTTTGAGGGGAGAATTGCCCATCACCCCAACTGGCTACACACCATGAAGGGAACTGCCCTCCACTCGTGTGAGAAGTTCTGAGATAAGACTTTGCTTCTGGGCAGGTGCTGGGTGAATGCAATTTCCTTCTCGAATGTCTAGCCCATAATTGGATACTTGCAGATGCTTCTGTTGGTGATGTGTCCATGTTGCTGATGCAGAGACTCATGAAGAGCGAGAAGCAATCTCGACAGGAACCAGCGCACACAGAACACACCACCATTCGGAGGGCTCACCACTGTGTCACCAGCTATAACCTGGTCCTTTTTTTGTCCCCTGCTGAGTAGAAGCTGTTGAAAAGAGATTAGAAAGCCTGTCACCATAATGGAACACAAAAGGTCACAAAAATGAGAGGCAATGAGGACCTAAAAGAAAGGGAAGAAAAGAGAAGCATTTTGGAAAGTTGTTGGGAGTAAGTTCTCAGTTTAAATTCACTTTTTTGCCTAAGAAGCTCATCCTAAAGCCAAAGCCTGCTGAGGTCTACACAGGTGTGACCTGCGAAGGGTGTGCAGGTGTGGAGCTGGCAGAGGCACTGACTACCTGTGTGTATGTGTGCGTGTGTGCACACATTCAGTTGTGTCAGACTCTTTGTGACCCCAAATCATAATAAAATATGATAAGCAAAACTTTGCAAACATTCAAACAATCTCCTTCCTATCCCTCTCTCTCCTTTAATCTACACAATGACCTGTGATCTATTTTAATATCTGAACAGTGAACCACAGAGTTCAATAATTTTCCTAGGGAACCCAAGCAGGTCTTCTGGCCCCAGATTCTGAGCTTCATTTCTAATTACAGATTGTGAGTGGAGAGTTAAAAATCCACCTGTTGGTTTACAATCACACGTTATATTTAGTGTGCACTTTGGAAGAGTTTGACACTACCTATAAAATGGATCCACCAGCTCACCGGTGATCCATCAGCTCTACTCCCAGAGATCTAGGCCAGGAACCCACTCTGCACACAGACCGGGGGACATGTAGGAAGATGTGGTCCATAACCACACACGAGTGGGAAAAACCCATAAGATTGTCAACAGTCAGTTAGATAATTAAACTAGGATTTGTTCTCACAGAATAATTCTAGACCATGGTCTAGAACTGTAAATGACATGAACTAGAGCTGAATGAACGGCATCTACATGTATAAGAATGGTTGATTCTTAAATATTAGTGAGAGTAAAAAGGCCAGAGGGGTTTTGTGAAGGTCAAATAAGCAACCAAACTGAAAATATATTTCAGGCATATGTACTACTAAAACTGTGAAAGTAACCCAAAATTCAGTAAGTGATTACCTTGTACTAAGGAGGTAAGTGGTAGAATTGGAGAGTTAAGGAGGTCACATTTTTAACTTTAAGGTAAAATGTGTAAGAGGAAATCGGGGTTACTCTTTATACTTTTCTTCTTTCTTAAACACATACAACTTGTGGGGAGTTTTCAACCCCCTCTTTTTAAGTAATAAGAAAATTAATAAAAGATAACAGAGTGAATGAGATCATTGAAGGGATGGAGAAAGTGAATTGAGAGACCATTTTTGTATCAATATTAGAAAAGAAGCATGCTTTTACAATTACTTAAATTGTATTTATCTAAAAATTTATTTGAAATGAAAGCAATATTATGTTAAAATTATTTAACATTTGCTATTTAATAATATACTGGTTCATTTTAAATAACCTTACAAATTATTTTAAATAAACCATTCTGAAATCATAATTATTAATATAAGAATAGATTTTGTGTCAAAGCATGAGATTTAATAAGAATGAATGAGGAAATGAGGAAAGGAAAGTTTATTTATTGTGCACAAGATGAATGCTAGTTGTTCTCAAATGGATTATTTCATAAATTATCCCAATGGATCTCTGCAAGACATATCATCCTTATCTCAGATCATCAACCTGAGATTTAGAAAAGCTGGATAACTTGCCAATGACCACACAGACACTGGTAGAACCAAGATTCAGACCTCCTTAATTCAGTGCAAAGTCTCAGTGTTTACTGTATGACATGTGCCTGGCCTCTGCAACTTAAGTTCTGAATGAAAATAATACGTTGACATTCATTTGAGATGTCATGGTAATCTTTTTCTTAAGTAATTTTGCTCACACTTGGGAAGAAGAGAGACAGGGAGAAAGAAGAGTGTTGAAAGAAAAATTTGAATACTTCAAGAATAATTCCTAGGCAATTAAGAAACGTATATTCTAGCTCTTCACACAATTTTAATATAAAACTTAACTGATTAGTGGGGCTTCCCTTGTGGCTCAAACGGTAAAGAATCCACCTGAAATGCAGGAGACCTGGGTTCGATCCCTGGGTTGTAAAGATCCCCTGGAGGAGGGCCTGGCAACCCACAGTCATGCCTGGAGAATCCGCATGGACAAAGGAGCCTGTCAGGCTACCATCCATGGGGTCATAAAGAATTGCACACGACTGAATGACTAAGCACACACAAAGTTCACACATGCACGTGTGCTCGGCCGCTTCAGTTGTGCCCAATTCTCTTGCGACCGCCCAGACTGTAGCCTGTCAGGCTCCTCTGTCCATGGGATTTCCCAGGTAAGAATGCCTCAGTGGGTTGCCATTTCTTCCTCCAGGGGATCTTCCTGACCCAGGGATTAAACCTGCATCTCCTGCCTTGGCCAAAGGATTCTTGACAACTGAGCCACCAGGGAAGGGTTTAGTCAACAGGCTGATACTAATGATAAAAATAAAATTGAATTAATTCATAATAATGATTTAGCTATACACTGTGGACATAACAGTCAGTTTATTCACCAAAGTTCAAAGCAAATCATTTTCCTTTTGTGACTCCCAGTTTAAACTACAAAATGTAAATACACTATACTCTCCAAAGATACAGACAGGTAGGGAATATTACATTGTGCTTCTGTCTTTATGAAAAATAGAGCTAACTTTAGCATATACTATAAAAAGATAACCTATTCAGCTGAATTAGGCAAAATAAGCATTTATAACCATTACTGAATATCTGAATTTCTGCTCTCTAAAATATCAGAAATTTAAATGACAGCAAATGCAGCAATAAATAAATAAAAGAATCTATTTGAAAAAGAAGAGGAGCTTCCTTTGAATTTTACCTGACCACTGCTCAATAAGGCTGACATTTCAATTGTTCAATCTAGACACTGAGATAAACAATTTATTGAGGTCAGTGTAGTGGGTGGTATGCCATGCTCATCTGATATTCTGCTATTGGTAGAGGTAATTAAGGGGAAAGCCACTTCAAATCTTTTTGATGAAGCTCCTGATAGCATAATGTGGGTATATATTTTTATAAGTAACTGTAATTCAATTGAAAAAATCCCATTTAAAAAATAGGTAGGGTTGAAACGGCATCAATAAGATCATCTAATTTTGCTACATCACACACGCTTTGTGAGCTACTCTTTCTGCTTCTTGTTCTGGCCCATCAGCAGAATGTGGCCAGTCTTGGGCTTTGTGCCTGACACATAAGTCCCCAGCATGGTGTCTGAATTGCTAGGAGCTGGGTATAAGTGTTTGTTGAATGAATGAATACATGAATTATTAATTAAATCAATTAGATGCTGACTGTGCTCCTTTGCCAATCCTGGCAATGTGTTCCAGACTAACTCCAGACAAGTTAAAAAGCAACTAAATAGACAACAACCAGATTACACTTGCATGTGTAATCTGGGTTGTGGGTGAACTGTCTTGTAATGTCCAGACCTGAATCATCAGCATTACCAAAACAATTGATTAGTGATGGTTTTCCTATAGCTCCTCACCTCTGATTCTATGATGGTGGTGCAGGGTGGAACCTCAGGGAGATTTCTTGACGAACAGCTGTTTTTACCGTTGGCCACCTTCCTGGCTTTCTGAAAAGATATGTAGCCAATCCTGGCCTCTTGACCATTTTGATCATGTACTACAAACCTATCTGTCTAAGAGATCAATAGTCCAGAGGCTGCTACTACTAGAGACAGTAGTCCAGAGGCTGCTGACCTCTAGAATAGGATTGTCAGAGTTAGCAAATGAATGTGGAATGCTCCCTCAAGTTTCATATTAGATAGACAATTTTCTGCTGTACACACACTATTTGAGGGCACAGTCATTTTCCTGAAGGCTAGTTTAAGGTGATTGTTTACTAGACAATAATAGGGCAGTTAATTAATAAAATATGTTTATATCTTATTAGGGGGCCAGTGCATGTGTGTTAAGAAGCTTCAGTCATATCTGACTCTTTACAACCCCATGGACTGTAGCCATCAGGTTCCTCTGTCCATGGGATTCTCCAAGCAAGAATATTGAAGTGAGTTGCCATGCTCTCCTCTAGAGCATCCTACCAACCCAGGGATTGAACCTGTGTCTCTTGCGGCTTCTGTATTGCAGGCAGATTTTTTTGTTTTTACCACTGAGCCACCAGGGAAGCCCATTAAGGAGCCTGGTTGTGTCTAAAAACAAATACTGGATCTCACACTTCAATCTCACAAGGCACGTGGTATTAAACACATTTCTTTCCTCTATCTTGAAAACTTTTTCCCTTGTCTCCTGAGATTGCACACTTCATTTTTTTTCCTACACTCTAGGCTCTTCGTTCTTGCTCTCCTTTGCTGGATCCTTTCTATCTTTCCAAGATCTAAATGTTGGATTTCTTTGGAACTCAGTGTTTGGAAATCTTTTCGTCTCTAACTGTATTACTTTCTAGGTCAGACATTATGAAAATTTCAGTTTTCAGTGCATTTAGAATCTCAGTTGGTTTCTCTACAGCCTCTAGTTCCATTTTTTAAGCAGGTAGTTCCAAATAACTTGCTACCTATTTAGGTCCTGTGGACATGAATTTGAGCACATTTCAGGAGACTGTGAAGGACAGGGAAGCCTGGTGTGCCACAGTGCATGGGGTCACAAAGGGTCAGACATGACTTAGCAACTGAACAACAACAATAGTGGCCTGTGGTAGGCTGAACAATAACCTCCAAAGATATGCAGACCTAAGTAACCAGAATTCGTGAATATGTTACCTTTTCTGGCAAAAGGGAGTTTTAATCCCAATTAACAATACTGTGTTATATATTTGAAAATTGCTAAGAGACTACATCTTAAAAGCTATCATCATCACACACACACACACACACACACACACACACACAATGTGACTCTGTCAGGTGATAGACTTGTTAGCTAAACATGTAATCATTTTGAAACATATATTGAATACATGTAGCAAGTCATTACATTGTACACCTTAAACAAATGCAATGTTTTATGCCAATTATCTTTCAGTAAAACTTGGAAAACAATTAATACAATTAATAGATAAAAGACTTCTCTATCCCCATACCCCACCAAAAAAAAAATCTATTCACTGTAAGAAGTTAGAAGTTAGGAGAGTAAACCCAGGCCAAAGGAAGAAAGATATGATCCGTGAAGCCTGGTCGCATGGCCCAGTGATCTGAGGGATAATATTTAACTTGAGAATCAGAGGGTATCTCTATTTATATGCTCAGACTGCCATAACATAGTACCTTAGACTGATGGCTTAAACCAAATCATTTTCTTACAATTTCTGGAAGCTGGGACGATCAAAATCAAAGTGATGGGGGATTCAGTTCTTGGCCCTTCATGATTTATGAAGGACTCTTTCTCACTGTGTCCTCACATGGTGGAGACACAGAATGTTCTAAAGTCTCTCATAAGAACACTAACCCCATCATGAGGTGCCCTTCCTCATGACCACATCTAAATTTAATCACCTCCAAACACTATCACATTGGGACTTAGGGATCCAACATATTAATTTGATTGGGGTACATAGATATTTAATCCATAATAGTCCTTCAGATCTGCTTCCTTTTCTTTATGACATCACTTTGGGCTTGCTAATGGCTCATGATCTGCATGTGTCACTGTGTGTGTGTGTGTGTGTGTGTATAGAAGTGTGTGTAAACTATTGGATAACTACGGAGTTATTATAGGAAAAACTATGGAAGCTCTGAATTGTTGTTCAGCTGCTGGGTCATGTCTGACTCTTTGCAACCCTGTGACTGTAGCCCACCAGGCTCCTCCATGGGATTTTTCAGGCAAGAATACTCGAGTGTGTTGCCATTTCTTTCTCCAGGGAATCTTCCCCACCCAGGGATCAAACCCGCTTCTTCTATATTAGCAGGTAGACTCTTTACCACTAAGCCACCAGGGAAGCCCTGTTTATGTTTACCTTTATTCAGTTAGCAATTATTGTTTGCATTCTCACATTGCACCACTAATGATGTTTCCTTACTACTCAACTAAAACACCTCTAGGAAATACTGTGGAATTTTGAACTTTGTGATAAAGGGCATGTGTGTGCTGTGCTTAGTTACTCAGTCATGTCTGACTCTTTGCGAACCCATGGACTGCAGCCTGCCCAGGCTCCTCTGTCCATGGGGATTCTCCGGGCAACAGTACTAGAGTGTGTTGCCATGCCCTCCACCAGGGGATCATCCCAACCCAGGTCTCCTGCATTGCAGATGGATTCTTTACCAACTGAGCCACCAAGGAAGCCCAAGAAAGGGCATAGCACAATAAAAATGAAATTCCATTTATTAGCATAATAACTGTATGCCTGTACATAATAGCCTGTAACTCATTTTTGCTGGATGATTTAGCAAACTTGGTTTCATGCATTGTTATGTGGCCCCAGAATATCCTAACCCTAAACAATTTGGCTATGGTTTTTCCTGTGGTCATGTATGGATGTGAGAATTGGACTGTGAAGAAGGCTGAGCACCGAAGAATTGATGCTTTTGAACTGTGGTGTTGGAGAAGACTCTTGAGAGTCCCTTGGACTGCAAAGAGATCCAACCAGACCATTCTGAAGATCAGCCCTGGGATTTCTTTTGAAGGAATGATGCTAAAGCTGAAACTCCAGTACTTTGGCCACCTCATGAGAGTTGATTCATTGGAAAAGACTCTGATGCTGAGAGGGATTGGGGGCAGGAGGAGAAGGGGACGACCGAGGATGAGATGGCTGGATGGCATCACGGACTCAATGGACGTGAGTCTGAGTGAACTCTGGGAGATGGTGACGAACAGGGAGGCCTGGCGTGCTGTGATTCATGGGGCCGCAAAGAATTGGACACGACTGAACGACAGAACTGAACTGAAACAACTGGGTTAGCTCCCCTTGGCAGGGTGTACCAGTTATCCCTAAGTCAATGTAAGGATATGGAACTGCTGGTTTAAGAGATGTGAAGGGATTGTCTAGAGATCACTGATTCATGTTCATATCTTTGTATGTTCTGTTGTTCATCATCAATGAGCCTGAGATATGCTAGTATTAACATTGTTTTTCTCACAAACTGAAAACCACAGATGACCTCAGACATCAAAATGCATTTGCAGAAGTTATCAACAGGTGACATTTTTAGCAGTGAGGGAAGGACTTTCCTGGTGGAGAGATGGAGTAAGTCATATTGAAATGGTAACCCACTTTGCTCCTACGTGATTAGGGTGCTGGGCAAATCCAGGAGGCAGTGTCAGTGAAACAGGGGTTTTGTCAGTAAGGTGTTTGACCACCAATGTTTTCCCTCCTGAACAGATGGATATATCAAGAAAGTGAAGTGAAGTCGCTCAGTCGTGACTGACTCTGCAACCCCATGGACTGTAGCCTACCAGGTTCCTCCATCCATGGGATTGTCCAGGCAAGAGTTCTGGAGTGAGTTGCCAGTTTCTTCTCCAGGGGATCTTCCCAGCCCAGGGATCAAACCTGGATCTCCCACGTTATAAGTAGATGCTTTACTGTCTGAGCCACCAGGGATGGAAATCAGAAGAATGTGCCTATGACTCTTAATTTCACATTTAAGTCAATGTGTGGCTGAATGTGACCATCTGGCTTTACATTCTCCACTCACTTCTACAGTTGGTGGGATATTTGTACCTATTTGTTGCTGTTGTTTAGTTGCTATGTCAGGGCTCCCCTGGAGGCTCAGGGGTAAAGAATCCGCTGTTCAATCCCTGGGTCAGGAAGATGCCCTGGAAGAGGGCATGGCAACGCACTCCAGTAATCTTGCCTGGAGAATCCCCATGGATAGAGGAGCCTGGTGGGCTACAGACCATCGGGTCACAAAAAGTCAGATGTGACTGAAGTGACTTAGCAGCAGCAGCAGTTGCTAAGATGTGTGTGAATCTTTTGTGACACTGGACTGTAGCCCACCAGGCTCCTCTCTCCATGAGATTTCTTAGGCAATAACACTGGACTGGGTTGCCACTTCCTTCTCCAAGGGATCTTCCCGATCCAAGGATGGAAACTGTGTCTCTTGAACTGGCAGGCAGGTTCTTTACCACTGAGCCACCTGGAAAGCCCAAACCTACTTGTTTGATTCACCACCAAATTGTGAGAAACATGAAGAGACGGAACACATTTTTTAAAATTGTTATGTTGTCTTGTAGAATGCAGTTTAGAAATATTTTTTTACAGAATGTATATTTTGCATGTAAGTCTGACATTTGGGCCTTATTCACCCTACCCGTCTGTAGATTCTAATTCCTATATATGGTTGGGAGTAATTCTGCCAAAGGCTTTCCTTCCTCCGTCTGCTAACCTCACCAAACATTTGCTCTGTTAAAACAAAAATGGCGCCAGGAAAGTTTCTCTTTAATTTCAATTGCCACTTGAAATCCAAGAGACAGTATCCCCTGTATCATTTGAATACCTCATTTATAGTTGGCATTTACCCTAATGCATAGGTCTCGAATGCTTTGAAAAGTATACTAAATTCTTCCATAGAGTAGGGGTTTCAGTTTCAGAAGCAGAAGCTGCAAATATGCTCAAGACATGAGCATGGTATACACAAAATATGGTTTATGAGGGTTAGGTTGGCACTGTTTGAATATGGTGTGGATGCAAAAAGTTCCTGAAGGCCCCCATCAAAGATGCGATTGTTTCTAAGTTTCAGAGCTGAAGGTTTCATTAAATGCTGGAGCACGTGACTTAAGGGAGTGCTCAGTTGCTAACTTAATATTTAGATCCTGAAATCCTGAAGCAAACACCTGAAGCTCCCCTCAGGTCTCTGCAAATTAGCCACATTTGCTAATCTTTCCCAAGACATCTCACTAGACAGAGAAGAATGCAAAGTTTTAATTTGCTAATCACCCCAGTTGGCGAAGGGCTGTGGGGAGAGGCTAATTGTCTGCAGACATCTGTAATGACCCTTGGACAAAACCTAGGAAACTAAATCAAAGCTTTGACAAGGGCAGGAGAGCGGAAACAGAAGGCTTAATTGTGGCCATGTGAAGTGCACTCTCCCCTTTCGTATCTTTTATAGGACGATCGCACAATACTGTATAAAGTAACTTTTATGGATTGAACCAAAAAATGACTTTTTCCATCTTCTGGGATAAAGAGTCCAACTTGAGCTGTGAAATAGGCACAAAGAGAGACCGACATTATGGTGCAAATGGAGCAGACAAAAGAGTTTGGGCGAGCTTTTGCCAGTTAAATTTGGCTAACCTGCAAGAAAGCTATTGTCAAGCCAGCCATGCTTCACTGAACTCCCTTCCACTTTTTGTTGTCATGCTTCCTCTTTCTGGTTAAGTGAACCTCAAAACAATGACAAAGAAATATGCCCCCGAGTCACATATTCTAAGAAATAGACTGTACTCTCCTCAAATCGAAATAAGGGCACTTTAATTCTTGGATTTTCCACATTTTCGTTGCTAAAGCTCCTATTTGCTTTCTTTGAGTCTGTATCAGTTCATGCCAGTTCTACGAGGGGGGGAAGCGACACAACACACTGCCACTTTAGTACGTGAAATATTAAGATGAACAGAACCCGTGAAAGGTAAGCTTGCTTCCTTGAAGTATTTTTGAGTGTGTGTTTCTTTGCTGGCAAGTTTGAAGTTTTCTTGGGGAGAAAAGTTTTACTATCCATCCTGAGTCCAGTAAATTACATTACGCTTGCTGTTGATTTTAGTGGCTAAAGTATAGAAGGGCAAAAAAAAAAAAGAAAGAAAAATGATGCCACTCCACTTGTGAAACAAAAGAAAAAGCCACGGGTTTGCAATAAAATATAGACTACACTGACAGAATTGTCAGAGGCACGGGGTGTCTCCTTGAAAAAGTCACAACTTTCTGAATTTCCTAGTTTCAGAATTTATTTTTTGAACAGTTCCTAGTGCATTTGTTTTTGAAGATGAAAGGCTTATGTAATTTGTTCATGGAAAAATATAAGCACAGCCTAACTAAGTTTGGTATGAAATCAAAAAAGCTGCCAATCGTGTAAATATTCCTCGATTCTTCTTCGCTTCATTTTGTTGTTTTTGTTGTGGTGGAAATAACACTCATAAATGGATATTTTAAGCATTTTACTTTAGAATGCCCTCTCCAGACAACTCAACTTCATAGAGGTTGATTTTCTGTTGGGNTTATAAAAAGAAAAAAATATTTACAATTAGTGGAAATAAAAATAACACGAAGGCTGTGGTGCTGTCCTGGGTATAATCTACAACATGCATTTAAATTCTTATGTATGATCAACTCCTGGTACCAGCTCACTGCACACCCTCTAGTTTTATAATATTTCACCAGTTTTGATCACCTTACTTTTTTGGACTAAGTTTTCAAGTTTTGATTGTTTTAATGGATAATTGACCTAAGATAATAAAATTTTATTTCCAAAATATTCTTTCAGCTCAAAACAATTGCTATAAAATTTATGCTTTTTTTATTTAATTATCTTAAGCTAGAAGTTAAAGGGCAGGAAGAAATATTATTTAGTTGACTAACATGTTATAAGAGCACATGTATTAATATGAGTATACAAAATATTTTTCATAAAATATATATAACTATTATATTGTATGCATTCATGTGTATGATAATACAAATTCGCTAACATTGGTGTCTCTGAAAATTCACATACAAAAATCCTAAGGTTTACATAATGATTAAGTACAAAGTAAATGATCCAGACCAAATCAATATTTGATTTATTTTGTAGGAAATGAATGAATCCTCTAATATTCCATTATTATCATTGGGATTAAAGTTAAACTATCATGGATGAGAAAGTGCTGTATTTTTAATTTTGCTACTTGTGTATAACTTCTTATGGGTTTCAGTCATAGCTTACTTTTACAAATTACTCAGCTATATATTTATTACTATTAATTTAGGCTTATATTTTTAGACAGCACAAAAATTAAAATATTTACATATAGATTAATATGATTATATAATTTAAATCCAGATATGGATAAATACTGTTTCTGATATCACATATAAAGTAAGATTATGCCCTCATGTTCAAAATTGTACATATTATACAGAATTTTGTTATTTATAATCTTATCAACACACTCTAAGTATATATATGCTTAAATTATACATTGCATTAGTTAATAGTGGAGTAAAAACAGGCTTTTCTGAGCTTTGATTTTCTCTAATTTAAGTTGTGCTGTTGATATTATTACATTTAAAAAATGATATAGTTTATACTTTTGTTTTGAATATTAACTTGAGCAAAATATAATCTTTGATAAATAATCAGAGGATCTCCACCATCCCCATCATGTATGTACATATAAGTGTATGTAGCTGTGTACCCATTCCTTTCAATAAGTTAAAAGTAACACAGAAAATTCTTCTTTATGGAACTGGGAATTATATGGTTAAAATTAACTAAAAAGTAATTTTTGTTTTATAGAACCTGAACTTCCTTACTTTTAACCTTCATATGTATCTTGTCTTTGAAGTGAGACTTATTCTGTGTAGTATGTAAATGGTCTAATTCATCTTCCTTTAACCTATTGTTCATTTATTTTATTCAATTTATTTCTATAATTATTTTATAATTAAAAGTATTCTCGCTCTATGTGAGAGTGTTATAACTTGAGTAAAGCAAACACTAAGTCAAAGAACAACATTAACTTTGGACTGAAACTAATCATAGAACATTATAATCCTGAAGCTTGATTCCTAAGGAGGTTATTACAGAATGAATAAGTTGATTATGATGGAAATTTCCCTCCTGGTGTCATTCTGGTCCTCACTTGCATACTCTGCAATAGAACTTCACCAGCACTCATGTTCCTCAATATTTGCTGGTGTAACAATTCACAATTGTAGTCTCAACAGTGATCATAACACTTGAATGAAATTGTTCTACATAATTTCATGATATATGAAAGTGATTAAAATAATTGAATTGCTTTAATATATCCCATTAGTCTTTGAGATATCTTGATTCACATTTTCCTTTTAAGCCATGTAAAGGGTACTTTTTGTCCCAGCCAAGAAGCATTTCCTGAAAATGGGGGTGGGGTGAGTGAGTCAAGTTGCAGAGAGGGTGAGTGTGTGAGGAGAGAGAGGGACGTGAACTTGGCACTGAGGAAAATAAAGTGAGTTTCTTACTTTTTATATGAATCTTTAGGCTTGAATTAAGAGAGGCCCTACATGCAAAAGTTGAATTTACATTTAACTATTGAACAAAGCTTAAAAAGTCAACTTTAAGGAAAAGAACCACACACTTTGTAATTACTTTGTAATTCCCAGGTTTGAGAAATTTCAAAAAATTTCAAGCTTCAAAAAAATAAATTTCAAGGAAAAGATACAAAAACTATTCCCAAATAATTTTCTGAGATTAATTGATAATCTCAAATAGTATTGGCTATTACATCTTATATCTGAGCAGTGTTTAGAGTGGGAACAACACTCTAACTATTCTGTTCTTCATTAAAAAGTGAGTCTGGGATGGCAGCCTTATTTCCTTTTTTAAAATAGATACATTGAAATTGAGTGACTATTTGCTGGTACAATAATTTAGGTTTACAATTAGGCTTCTATGTCAATATTAGAATGCAATCAGTGATATGGTATCCCAAAGAGACTGGCTGCATTGCGTAGTCTGTAAGTCATGTCTGACTCTGTGACCCAAAGGACTTTAGCCCACCAGGCTCCTCTGTCCATGGGATTCCCCAGACAAGAATACTGGAGTGGGCTGCCTTTTCCTAAAGAGACTGAACACAAGAGGAAATTGAGAAACGAGAAAGTTGGAAGTCTCGCTTAATGTAGGGGGAATGAAGAAACATGATGGAACTCTCCTTTGTGAGTATGACTTTGCTTAGGAATTGAGAACTCCTGTGGTTATTTGCAGACAGGATCGTGTCCCTTCTACAACTTCAAGAAGAGTATTTGGAGGAAGCTTTCCAGCTCTGTCTGCCCTAACCTACAGAGTCTAGGCACCTGCTCTCAGTCACAGAGCAGAGCATTACTAACCAAGTGAAATGCTCAATGCAGCAGATTCTCTTCTGAAGACACTTCTAATTCTCATTCTATTTATTACTCACCCGGCTAAAAGCAAAGTTATTTTTAGAATCCAGCCTCTGTATGGTAGAAATTGATGAGGCACATTTTTTTTAAGTGAATATATATTTGCCCTTAACAAAATTTTACTGAATAAGAAACTTGTCTGAAAAAAAGGGGTGGGGTGGGAGCTTCCCTAGTGGCTCAGCTGGTAAAGAATCTGCCTGCAATAAAGGAGACCTGGGTTCAATCCCTGGAGAAGAGAACTGCTCCCCACTCCAGGATTCTGGCCTGGAGAATTCCAAGGGTTGTGTTGTCCATGGGTCGCAGAGAATCAGTTATGACTGAGCAACTTTCACTTTCATGAAACAAACAAACAAAATTTAGCTGAAGCCATCTTTCCTTGAGCTCTCTGCTAAAAGATGATTCAGCATTTTGGCCGCGATTGATAACTTGTTCTCAAGGAGGCTTCCTCCCTTTGCAAGATGCTCTTCTAGCACCAGGAGCAGGAGAGACGGCTCACTGTCCCTCATCCCATCCCTTGGACTGTCGTACGTTTTCCATGGTGCTCTGAGACATTTCATACTGGAGTACATTTTTCTTTTACATCGAATCAGATTTTAGAAAAATGAGGTTAAAGGGGCTTAAGATGTGCACACTACACAACAAATAAAGTAATTCCTCTAAGTCTCGGATGTTGCCACTTACCTTGGCAGTCTGGAGGCGCCTTCATAATGGCAGTTGCTTAGGACTTAGAGCCCCAGAAAATACAAAATACCTATGGGACTCATTTCAGTACCGTACATTAAATTTGAGGATTTTACATGTGATAAAGTATGTCAGTGTTGCTTACAGGGAATTCCAGTGATACCTCAGCTTTCTTGGACTTATTATAAATCCTTTGTTGGAATTATTGTGGCTGGTTCAATAATTCAGATTAGCCCTCATGTTTATTAATGCACTACATCTGTGCAAACAACATGTCAAGCAGAGAGTTTATTGTAATTGCCTGAGCAAACAGAACCTGAAAGAAGCAATTTCCAGTTACAATGTGCTATGACAAGTAATGAGGTAATTGGCATTCTGTCCTGATTACTTCCACCTTCTTTTTCATCAGGTCTATATTGTGTGTGATAGATAGTTTTATGAGAAATGAAGGTGTTTGATAATATGGTTCGCTGCTGCTTAAGGTTAGTGATTAAAGACAATCATCATTTTCTCTCTGAGATCTTATTAGCTTTAACATTATTTATTCATATGTGTAAGCGTGTGCCCAGGACGCACCTCCTTGGTGTATGGCGTGCTGTTAAAATGTAAAGGCAACTGCCACAGAGTGAATGCAGAGCATGTTCTAGGTTTCCGAGCATGAAGGGACACGACAACTTTTTGCAAATGAAATCCATGCACTAACAGTGTGGTTTGGAGTGACGACTTTGAGCTTGCATCTGCAGCCAACATTTACCTGCTTCAGAATAACAGAAGCAGCATGATAGTTAAGGGCAAGATGGTAATTTGAAGCTGAATCCTCATTTGCAGGATTTTATCACTTTCTATAAACATTACCCTTTGCTTCCAGCCTGCAGTGGGGGGAAAATGATGGAGTGCCTCGCCTTTCTAGATCTGACATTAATAGTTCAGAAAGTGTCAGAACATTAGATTTCAAAAAATGAAAAAAAAAAAAAA
>SJYV01025548.1:1054411-1068142 GCA_006410875.1 Neotragus pygmaeus
TCGCCTTTCTAGATCTGACATTAATAGTTCAGAAAGTGTCAGAACATTAGATTTCAAAAAATGAAAAAAAAAAAAAAGAATAGGAAATTAGTAGAAGTTATTTTGGAAAAAGAAAAATATGTCCTATTTTTGTTCCAAAAAAAATTTCCCCCCTTAGTTTATAGCCTTCATTCTTGGCACTCTCCATCTATGGGGGAAAAATATGTACATTCCACATAATTGAAGAAAATATCTTGGGAATGACCCATATTTTCTCTCTTTGTCCCCTCCTTCAGTGCTATCCTCAAATGCGTGTTTTCCTGGTTGAGTTACTTCCCATCACTTTCCCCGTCTCAACCTAAGTACCCTTTCTGTCTACTCTGACTCTATGTACTCAAATCTCTCCACCACCTCCCACATCACAGGTCAGACCCAACTGACAACTATGTCTTTATAGTCAAGACGATCAGCTGCCTAAGTACAAAGATTCCGTCTTTAACCTGGAGCCAGTGCAGCATATTAGTACTGATCTCCACTTTGGAATTGGGCTGTTGGAATTGAAATTCCAGCTCCACCGCTCATGGGGAACATCAACTTAGACAAGCTGCAACATTTCTCTAAGTGCGTATTAGTCCAATTGGAAAATGAGTGAGCTAAATAACGCCATTTGCAGCAGCATGGATGGACCTAGAATTGTCATACTGAGTGAGAAGTCAGGCAGAGCAAGACAAATATCTTAGGATATTGCTTATCTGTGGAATCTGAAAAATAAAGATACAAATGAACTGATTTACAAAACAGAAATACAGTCACAGATGTAGAAAACAAGCATGATTGTGGGGTTATGCAGAAGAAGGGAGGGATAAATTGGGAGATTGAGATTAACATATACACACCATTATATATGGGGCTTCCCAAGTGGTTTAGGGGTAAAGAATCCACCTGTGATGAAGAAGATGTAGGAGACAACACGGATTCGATCCCTTGTTCAGGTAGATCCCCTGGAGGAGGGCATGGCAACCCACTCCAGTATTCTTGCCTTGGAGAATCCCATGGACAGAAGAACCTGGAAGGTTACAGTTCATAGCATCGCACAAAGTGGGACATGACTGAAGTGACTTAGCACACACCATCATATATAAAATAGGTAACTAATTAGGGCCTACCGTATAGCTCAGGGAACTCTACTCAATACTCTAGATTTGCTGTACAGCAGAAAATAACATGAGTTTTACTCTAAAAAATTAATAAAGAAAAATGGATCTAATAACTCTGCTCCTCTCAAGTGCTGTTGATAAGATTCAATACTGAGGCTCTCAGAACAGTGTAGACACTCATTCTATCTTTCATGAATTAATACATGTGCAGTTAAGAAAATCTTTTGGGTCTCACTTTCTAGAACAACCCCATCTTCCCTAATATTAACAAGCAAAAACCAGCAGAAAGTGAGGGTTTATTTACACTGCTGCTGCTGCTATGTCGCTTCAGTCGTGTTTGACTCTGTGCGACCCCAGAGACGGCACAGTCTGAATTTAAAGTTGCTGATTCTGTAAGTTGCTAAAAGTGGTCAAAGTGTTACTCAGTTGTGTCTGACTCTTTGCAAGCACATGGACTGTAGCCCCCAGGCTCCTCTGTCCACGGGATTTTGGAGTGGGTTGCCGTGGCCTCCTCCAGGGAGTCTTCCTGACCCTGGGATGGAACCTGCGGCATCTCCTGCGCCTTCTGCCTCACAGGCAGATTCTTGACTGCTGAGCCACCAGGGAATCCCATGTTTGTTCTTGATAAGATGCTAATTCTCACATAAAGTCCTGGGAAAATTGAGGCTAAGGAGGTCACGGAAGGAAGTACACCCCCAAAGCCCATGCAATTTCTAACATTCTGCACTTACACTTAGGAGATGTGTTGGAAAGTTAGGGGAATAGCTGGACTGTACAGAAAGGAATTGAGAGCTGGAAGAAAGGCAAAACATGAGTTTACACAGAGGCGCTGGCCACACCAGCTCTCAGTAGGCATCTGAGCAGGGGCTGTGTTATGGATGGAGGTGAATTGTCGTGGGGTCTTGGCTGGAATAAAGACACTGTGACGAAGGTGGTAATGCTGCCCAGCAGGGCCTGCGTGCCGGAGGCTTGAAGGCAGAGATCCAGTGATTCCCAAATGAAGGAAGTGAGCAAGAGGCCAGTAGCCCAGAGCAGTGACTTTGCCTAGAAGTTCTTTAATGGGCTTCCCAGGTTGCCCAAGCTCTAAAGAATCCACCTGCCAGTGCAAAAGACCAAAGAGACTCAGGCTTGATCCCTGGGTGGGGAAGATCCCTTGAAGGAGGGCACGTCAACCGACTCCAAAATCCCATGGACAGAGGAGCCTGATGGGCTATAGTCCATGGGGTTGCAAAGAATCAGACTTAACAAGAAGCAACTTAGCATGCACACACAGCTCTTTAGCAAGAAAAATTGGGAATTTGACCTCACAGATCCTGGGGCAGGTATTGATCAGAAAAAAGTCCGTAGCCTCAAGAATGAGTTGCCAGTCGAGCTCAGTAGTTACTAAGTGCAAGAAGGACAGGGGCTACCATTGGTTACAAGAGGCATGGGGCGCAAATGTCATCGCANTCACAGATCCTGGGGCAGGTATTGATCAGAAAAAAGTCCGTAGCCTCAAGAATGAGTTGCCAGTCGAGCTCAGTAGTTACTAAGTGCAAGAAGGACAGGGGCTACCATTGGTTACAAGAGGCATGGGGCGCAAATGTCATTGCAAGTGTGATAAGACTAGAGTAAGTTTCTGCACAGATAATTTGAGAGGGAGTTTCCTATGCACAAAAAAATTGCATGAAGGAAATTGGAAGATTTTCTGTGCAAATAATTTTATAGGAATTTGGAATAAGAATACATTTTATTAGTTCAAATTTCCAAGTACATGATTCACCTAAAGAATCGTACTCAAGTGTAAGTACTGGATAATGTTTGCAACAATTAGACTCTTTATTGAAATCGTGAGCTAAAATTGTACTTATACCTTGATATTCTTCTTTCATTAAAACCATTTCTTGCCTGTAACTAAGTAAAATGTAGTTTTAAATATATTTTAATTGCATATTAAGATCCAATAAATACTTTGAATGATAAAGACTACAATCAAGAACTTTCTTTAAAAAATTATTAGTTTTGGTCATATATGTTATAAGTATAGAATGAACTTACAGAAAATTCTGTTAAAAATTCTGTTGTTTTTTTTTTGTTATAAACACTGAATTTTTGAAGGTGATTATATGTGTGTGCATGTTAGTCACTCAGTGGTGACCTCGTGACTCTTTGTGACCCAGTGGACTGTAGTGCGCCAGGCTCCTCTGTCTATAGGATTCTCCAGTAAGAATATTGGAGTGAGTTGCCATTCTGATCTCCAGGGGATCTTCCTGACCCAAGAATTGAACTTGTGTCTCTTGCATTCCAGGCAGATTCTTTGCCATCTGAGCTACCAGGAAGTGCTAACAAGGAATAACAGTGAAAAAAAAAAAAATACCCATAGGGATAAGCAAACTCAACAATGTTGATAGCCAAGGATCTGAACTGCCAAAATCAAAGAGGTGTTTTTATTATTACTGACTTTTTATTCATTCATTCAGCAAACATTTCATAGGATCTCAGGAAGTCTGTTCTATGAAAATGATGAAACCAGCTCTTATCCATTCTCTCTCTCATTCATTTGAATATGTGTACTAAAGTTCTAAAGAATCTGTTTTCATCATAATTCTGAGATAATCTCATCATAATGTCTTGCCTATAAATTAGCAAGTCGTTGTATAATATCATTGTCTAAAATTGCAGCAGTTTCCTAACTGAACTATCACATTCATAGTAGAAGAGAGGCTAAGGGATGACATGGCACATTGAATTCGCGGCAATTCAGTATGTCTGGAAAATAGGCAAGAGGGTTAATGGGTACAGCAATATTTGGAGAGGTATAAGGGCTACGTTATCAGGTATTGTGCAGGTAAGTAGGAGTTTAAATTCTGTTTTAGACAGTAGTAGAAAATATTGAGGGTTATAAATGAGATTAGCTCTATGTGGTATCCACTTAGAAATGGCATATGGTGGATCTCTGGTTATGTGAAGAACTGTTTAATTAATAAAGTACCATACGGACTTCCCTGGTGGTTCAGTGTTAAGGCTTCGCCTTGCAAGGTAGGAGGTGTGGGTTCACTCCCTGGTCCTGGAGCTAAGATTCCACATGCCTCATGGCCAAACTCTAAAACATAAAACAAACGATATTTTAACCAATTCAATAAAGACTTTAAAAAATTGGTCCATATTAAAAAGTCTTTTAAAAAGTACCATATAAGCTCAAGATATGATTAGTCTTAACTTATTTTCCTCAGTAGTCTTCTTTAAGTGAGACACATTGTCCTTTGTATCATTTTATTTTGTTTTATTAAAGTTTATTTTGGTGTTCCAAATTCCAGTTATAGTATATAGCATGTATGCACTTGTGTGTATGCTCAGTCATGTCCAACTCTTTGCAACCTCACAAACTGTAGCCCACCAGGCACATCTGCCCATAAGATTTTCCCAGCAAGAATCCTGGAGTTGAGTTGCCATTTCTTCCTCAGAGAATTTCCTTACCCAGGGATTGAACTTGTGTCTCTGTATCTTTTGCACTGGCAGGCAGATTATTTACCACTGAGTCCCCCGNGGCCTTTGCAGCTCTGTGGAGTTTTCTTTTTTGTTGTTTTGTTTTTTCTTTCTTCTTCCTTTTTTTTTTGTTTTTCTCTTAAAATTTTTTAAACTTTAAATTTTAAAAATCTTCCTTTGTTTGCTTTTTCTACTGTTCTTTCCCCCTAGCAGTTAACCTTTAATGTATATAAATCTTTTTTATCTACTTCTGTTTAGCTTCACATATCTATTCTTTCTTTCTTTCCTTTCTTATCAACATATTTGTTAGCTTTGTTTTCATTGCTTTATTCCCCACTTGGTGCCTTGCTTTAGTTTTGTTTTCCAGTTTGTGCTTTCGTTAGTTTTGTTCTTAACTGGTAGATATCATTTTTCATATCCTTTGTTCTCCAGGTGAGTCGATTGTACTTTACTTTTGTTAGACTCTATTGATTCTGCTTATGGATGTATATGTACATGTGTATATTCCATCATTTTAATTATTATTTGCCGATTTTGTAACTCCCATTTGTCTGGAGTTCATCTTTGGTTTCCTATTTTTGAGTATGTGCTTTAATCTCACTTAATGCCATAACATCTGGAAGTTCACGGTTCATGTAATGCTGAATCCTGGCTTAGAGAATTTTGAGCATTACTTTACTAGTGTGTGAGATGAGTACAATTGTGCAGTAGTTTGAGCATTCTTTGNCAAAAGCTTTGGCATAGTCAATAAAGCAGAAATAGATGTATTTCTAGAACTCTCTTGCTTTTTCCATGACCCAGTGGATGTTGGCAATTTGATCTCTGCTTCCTGTGCCTTTTCTAAAACCAGTGAACATCTGGAAGTTCATGGCTCCCATATTGCTGAAGCCTGGCTTGGAGAATTTTGAGCATTACTTTACTAGCGTGTGAGATGATTACAATTGTGCAGTAGTTTGAGCATTCTTTGGCATTGCCTTTCTTTGGAATTGGAATGAAAACTGACCTTTTCCAGTCCTGTGGCCACTGCTGAGTTTTCCAAATTTGCTGGCATACTGAGTGCAGCACTTTCACAGCTTCATCTTTCAGGATTTGAAATAGCTCAACTGGAATTCCATCACCTCCACTAGTTTTGTTTGTAGTGATGCTTTCTAAGGCCCACTTGACTTCACATTCCAGGATGTCTGGCTCTAGGTGAGTGATTACACCATCATAATTATCTTGGTCATGAAGATCTTTTTTGTACAGTTATTCTGTGTATTCTTGCCACCTCTTCTTAATATCTTTTGCTTCTGTTATGTCCATATTATTTTTGTCCTTTATCGAGCCCATCTTTGCATGAAATGTTCCCTTGGTATCTTTAAGTCTACAAAATAATGAAGATATATGTCAGTTAAATATGACTTTAAATTTATTTTAAAGGGGAAAACNTTGCTTCTGTTATGTCCATATTATTTTTGTCCTTTATCGAGCCCATCTTTGCATGAAATGTTCCCTTGGTATCTTTAAGTCTACAAAATAATGAAGATATATGTCAGTTAAATATGACTTTAAATTTATTTTAAAGGGGAAAACATGACAACTTCTAGAAGAAAGTATGAAATATCTTTAGGTATGCAGTATGAGAAAGTTCACACATAAGGCACAAGAAATAATAAAAATACTAACTTGAAAGATTGTTGATTATGTTAAGATCAAGAACTTTTATTCATTAAAAGACTAAAGGAAATGAAAAGAAAAGGGAAAAAAATTGAGAGTGGATGCCAGCCATATGTATAAGCAATCAATATTTGAAATATATAAAGAACTCTCAGAATATATAAATTCATGTAAAAACCTATAGAAAAGTGAGCAAATAAAACAATAGGCATTTCACAGAAGAAGCATGCAGAATCAATAAACACATCCTTACTAATCAGGTACATTATGTCATAATGAGATATCATTTATATCCACCAGATCATCAGGGAAAAAAAATTAAAAGTCTAACAAAGCCAAATGTTGGTAAAGTGTTAGTCACTCAGTCATGTCCAGCTCTTTGTGACCATACAGACTGTAGCCCACCAGGCTCCTCTGTCCACGGAATTCTCCAGGCAAAAATACTGGAGTGGGTTGCCTGTCCCTTCTCCAGGGGATCCTCCCGACCAGGGATCGAACACCCTCTCCTGCATTGCAGTCAGATCCTTTACCATCTGAGCCTAAGGTGTGGAAAAAACAGGAACTCTGCTGCCAGTGGGAGTGAAAACTAACATAACCTCTGAAAACAAATTGGTATTATCAAGTTGACTCCCACACCTTTATTGCTTAACATGAAAGAAAACGGGTATAACAGCATTGTTGGTGAGACCAAAAATAACTCACTCATTCACTGGATACATAAATGCCTAAATTTTTCTAGCAGTGAAAATGAGTAAACTAGAACCACACCCTCACCCCCCATAGCAAAGATGAGCCTTAGATGTTGAAAACAGTTAACAAGTTACAAAATATACTTCATTACAAAAAAGTAAAAATTAATAATGCATTATTTAGGGATATCATCAGGTATGGTAAATCCATAAACAGAAGCAGTTATGATTATTAAATTTAGGATGTTTACCTTTTGAGGGCAAACAGGATTGCGGGATTTAGCTGGGGAAGGCTATGAGTTCATCAATAGTGTTAAGATTCAACTGGGCTTTTCAGCAGTGTTTACTTTATTCTTACATTTCATACATTGTATATATGACACCTATATTCTTTTCTGTGTCAAATTCTCCCAAGCAAAACCCATAAGAATAATTTACAATGTCGAAAAAAAGTGAACACATAATATTTAGTATTAATATCTAATAAAAGTGATATGGCAATTTGATCTGAGACATGGAAACTTATATTTAGCTTATGTTTAAAACTAAGAGCAAAGTCTCTATGGTTTATCCCACCATCTCCATCTCCCATCTCATTTGATGTTATGGGTGTTGCCAGACCATTGAGGACCCTATTATAGAACCCTTGTTTCTGCTTTACTGCTTGCCTCCAGTTCTAATAACACCTCGATCACTACAGCCTAGCTCATCTCTCTAAGATTTAAATGTCTAAACTCTGTAACTTGACATTCCTCGTATGTTCTCCCAGGATCCGTTTTCCACTAACTCTTCTGGCCTCATTCCTGTCTACTGAATGAAGTGTACCATTCTTCACTGGCATACAAGGCTCCTGTACATGATAGCATTAGTGAACACTTATACTTCACTTACAACGCCTGTGGTGCTCTTCCAAGCACTTTACATATGTTAACTCATTTAATCCTCCCAGAAATATTAGGAGCTAAGTGCTATTATTATAGTCATTTTATGTTTAAGAAACAGGCTCAGAGAAATAACTTCTCTGAGCCATAACAGCAAGTTAAATGGCAGGGCTTGAAGTTTTCTGCTTGCAATGGCTGACCCTTTATCTCCGGCAGCTTGCTTGCTTGATGCCTGCTTGTTCATCCAGACCCAGGTTAATTGAACACTTTCCTGATCCCATCCGCAGCCCCACCCAGGCCTTAAGACCTGAGCAGGGCTAGCTTCTCTGTGCCCCGGCTCCACCAGTGCATGGCTCTGCCACAACACAGTAACGATCTCCCTAGGGTTTCACTCTTACCGTCATCACAACGCTGTCAATTCTTGGCACACGGCCATACTGAAAACACATTGATTAAATTCATGAATCAGTAACGGCACTGAGCTAAACAGTGAGTCAAGTCCAAATTTTAGAGTCTTTCTTTTATCTCTTCACAAATACTGTTTTCTGTATTTCCTCTGACTAATCAATTCTAAATGTTATTATTCTTATTAAAACAATGAGAGTAAAGCATTTAGAAGCCATGCAAACAAGTAATATTTGCAAGTGTTTGTGATTCATTGTGTTTGCTGTATCAAGCCAAGTTAATATAATCAAACAAATAAAATAAGCTTAAAATAATAAATGCATCTTATCTGGAATAAATTTTGGTGAAGTCTGTATTCTGTAGGTAAGGATACTTCTAAATCAATTAATATATTGATTATTGCAAGTTGAACCCTCTTATAGAATAACTGATTTCCTCCAGCTATAGAAGAAAAAGTTTACAATGATGACACCAGGAGACAAAGAATGATATGAATTTGCTCAAATTCACATCAGGTTAAAAATGGAGCTTGGCTGACACTGGTCCCCACAAGGTGCATCGAGGCACTGGGCTGAGAGAACTTAGGAGTTGTTCCATATTTACAGAAGTTTTGGGTAATAATTATCTTGAATAAAAAAAGAGAGAGAGAAAATACGGTTTTAGTCACATAGCTTCATACCTGATCCATTTGCAATTGTCTTCTACATTTTAAGTANCAACAAGGTGCATCGAGGCACTGGGCTGAGAGAACTTAGGAGTTGTTCCATATTTACAGAAGTTTTGGGTAATAATTATCTTGAATAAAAAAAGAGAGAGAGAAAATACGGTTTTAGTCACATAGCTTCATACCTGATCCATTTGCAATTGTCTTCTACATTTTAAGTAGAACTATCATTTAAATCCATGATTGTAATACTTCCTGAAGCAAGGAATTATTCATGCTTCCGAGATCCTAGAAAATTCCATCAAACGTGGAGCAACCTAATAGGCTGTATGTCAACTATGAAACACAGCCCAGTCTTATACAGGCAGAAAGATGTTTATCAGGAAGATCATGAAAATCAGGTGATTCCCCTGAAGTAAACCTTTTTGTGATTCTAGGGTTAAAAGATACCCTATAAATACTTTCTATAGATAAGTATGTAGGTTCTCCCAAGATCTTTGTAGAATCATTAAAACTTTAAAAAACAAAAAAAGAATAAGATCAGTCTTAATATTTTATTTATTACTTGATATCAATAAGGAATAACATTCTTTTCTTTTGAACTTTTAATTTTGCATCAGGGTATAGCCCATTAACAATGCTGTGATAATTTCAGGTGGACGGTGAAGGGACATACTCAGATATATACATGTATCCATTCTCCCCCGAAACTCCCCTCACATCCAGGCTACCACATAACATTGAGCAAGGCCCATACGTTGTTCTCTCCTTCCTCATCTTCTCCTTCTCTTCCTCCTTCTTCTTCTTTGTCCAGAAATTTCATTGACTAGGTCTGTTGGATCATGTTCATGTTGCCTGAGTTGCTGGTATAGGAAGCAATGCTTTTAAGATGATGCAGAGTACAGATAACTGATCATTATATGGGATTTCTTGGAAATATCTAAGATGGAATATAGTTCCAAATAAGTTTGAAAATCAAGAGCAGTCACTTAAAAGTGTCCGCTGGAGGAAGTGAAGTAGGTGGGGGAAGCAGGCAAGGGGTTGCTAGACCGTCATCTGTGCTCACAATCGCACTGGCAGCTGATCCCCTGGGAGATCAAGGGGCCACATGGCTGCAGAAGGAGACTGGACAAGTCCATCAACGTGACCTACAGACTCATGTGCCCTATTTGAAGAAACTTATTTGCAAATCTCTAGGTAGTTTCATGCCTTTTCCTAAGGCGTTAAAACGCTCCATCCAGGATATAGAGGTCAAGGAGGGAGTCCAGGTGGGAAGCATGTGCCAAGAGCCTTTGATCATTTCTGATAAAGAAGTAGGAATCACTCATGATTGTATTAAAAACAAGAAAATCATCTCAAAGCATCCAAATCTTCTTTCTTTAAAATGATATAAATTCTCAAGAATCACTTTTTATACTTAAAATATTTAATATGTTTCTTATTTGAGGATTTTGACATTTTTACATCAAGAGTATGCCGAGTCCTCTGGTAATCTTTATTCTTTAACATTTCTAGACTCTAGAAGTGACTCTATTAAAACACGTGACTCTATTAAAATTAAGACATTATCATCCTCAAAAAAATCTTTACTGTGTACCTGTTAGGTGTGTGGCACTTTGCTGAGGCAGAATTTATGACTATTTATAGTGTAATATTGCATATAATATATTTTTAAAGTCCAAAGATAACTGTGCTGCCTGCCTGTGTTGTCAGTAATAGAAGTTCATGACATTTGATTTGAGTCTTTGTGAGAGGCAATGTTATTCTGATTTAATAGCTTCCATCTGCTCTTCTCATTTTCAGTGCTCCTTTTACAGTTTCCAAATTCCACCCTGTACCCTCCAGGGAAATTTTCTCAAGCATTGATTCTATTCATCTATGAATTGGAAGAGCGGGGAATGTTCTCCTGCAGGCTTCTGGTTTTGTTTATTAATCTTGATTGTCAAGCAACTTGTTGACATGCACACAGTTGTTTTTCTACTTCTTTATTTTTTGCCCCCTTTTTCCTTCTTTTTGGTAGTGGTAAGGGCTTGGTCATCAGAAACGACTTAATTCCTAACAAAACACAACGTTGAGATGTTTCTTTCCAGAGCAGTTAGAGGAACACTCCATGAATAAAGATGCATAGAAAAGATACCCCTGAACACTATTTGTCTATTACTATAAATAAGAAAAATATCTGTTCAAATTTATCTTGGAAATAAAGGAACATGAAGCTAATGCTTACTTTACAATTATTACAGTGTGTTGCAACATTTATCAAATATTAGCACAACATCCGTACAAATATAAGACATTTGAGACATCTCATAGGTATGCTGGCCACATGTGGCAGTATTTTTAACCTTTTCATTTTAAAAGTAAGTATTATGATATCTGGGTAAAAAATAAGTAAAATTTTACCTTGACATTATATATCATCTGATTTCATGCTAGATATCTAAAGTCAAATATTTAATGTTCCGTATTTTTCATTCTCTATAGCAAAGGCTTTACAAATGTGTTCATCCTGAAACAGTTAAGAAGCGGATGAAATAAATCAACTTATATCTTTTTGTACACTCCTCATGTTCCTGACATAAAATTAATCACATATGCTTTATTATTTTTGAGAATCAATGTTTTATGATATCTTGATGCTGAAATGCTTTAATTTCCAACATAAAAGCCTCAGGTGGAGAGATATATAGATCCTTATCAAATTAATAATGAAAGTACCAGTAATCTATAGTTTTGGCAATACATTTCTCATATGTATTGGTTCAAGAGTAGAACTAATGGTTTCAGACACACATTTTGGGGAAATTGACCTTAATTCTTTACAGAAATGTGAGATTCATTAAAAAGAATGAAGTAGACTGCATTTGGGATGACAGGAGCTACCTCTGTAGAGGCATGGAAGAACCTTAGACAATGAATAAGCTGTGGAGCTCAGTCTCTTCCTGGGCTGCTCTAAGTGTGTTTTCATTTTCTGAGTGTTGTTTCACTATAGATGGGCCTGAAGGGCTTTCACCTCAGCCTTCTACACCCTGTTAACAAATAGCTGAATATCCTTGAACAGGTTGATTTACCAGTGTTCACCTCTTTGACCTAGATATTTCCCTTCGAGTGAGAATTTCTAAATTGAAAACTAAATTAATGCTTCTTCCTTTATTTTGTTGCGGCTTTCACTTTTTATTTTACATGATTCTTCTCCAGGTATCAAGATAACTAAAATAAATCTCCGATCAAACCATCGGGGTAATTTAAAATCTTATCTGCTCCATGAAATGCCACACCTCTATTCTCATTGCCCTTGCCTGGTGTTCATTGCCTTTATTAACAAGACTTCAATTTAATTTGTATGTTCTTTAAGCCCTGTTCTCTTCTTGACTAGATTTTAAGCTTTTTCTTGGCAGAAGACATTCCTTTGTATCTCCTACCACACAAGGCCCAGTGCCTTAAACTGTTTTTAAATGGTTGTTTTTAATACTTTACCAGAATGAAGCTCCAAAATAACATCCACGTCTACATTTATAAATATATTCATTCATTCCATAAACTGTGATTAAGAGCTACTAGGGCTTCGTAGGTGGTGCAAGTGGTAAAGAATATGCAAGAGATGCAAGTGATGGTTGGATCGCTGGGCTGGGAAGACCCCCTGGAGGAGGAAATGGCACCCCACTCCAGTATTCTTGCCTGGGAAATCCCGTGGACAGAGGAGCCTGGTGGGCTGCAGTCCCTGGGGGCGTGAAAAAGTCAGACAAGACTAAACAAGGTGCTCATCATTGTGGAAGATACTTGAGATATAAATATATACAACACTAAATCCAGAAAATTTGAAAAAGACTCTTTAATCTTCAGCTTTCCAGGTAGCTCAGCTGGTAAAGAATCCTCATGCAATGCAGGAGACCCCCTGTTTGATTCCTGGGTTGGGAAGATCCCCTGGAGAAGTGATAGGCTACCCACACCAGTATTCTAGGGCTTCCCTGGTGGCTCAGCTGGTAAAGAATCTGCCTGCGATGTGGGAGGCCTGGCTTTGATCCCTGGGTTGGGAAGATCCCCTGGAGAAGGGAACTGGCTACCGACTCCAGTATTCTGGCCTGGAGAATTCCATGGGATTGCATGACCCATGAAGTTCAAAGAGTTGGACCCGACTGAGTGACTTTTGGTTTGGGATTCTAGCTCCTGAGACAATATATTATTTTGTAGAAGATTTTAAGAGAGTAGCTATATATATATATATATACATATATATATATAAACAAACAAAAATGTAGATACCTACATCATCTTAAGTCAGTTTCATTCCTCAGAGGTATCTAGACTTTAGCCTAGGTTAATTATTAAGTTATATTCTCTATTAACCAGTTATTTCTCACATTTTCAATTTAAAAAAAATCAGATAATGTCCCTCTAAATAATGTAATTTTTGAGGAGTCCATTTCATTCTCGCTAGCTTCATGCTAAACATATTTTCTCCTTTTGTTTGTTTTATTATTCATGGCTTTGGTAAATTTTAACCAGTTCATTTCTCTACTTTAAATCATTGGCTTTTTTCTCTCATGTAGATATTTTAAACATCCTTCTTTGGTCTAAGTAATTCATTTTCTTGGTTTCTTGGGAATAACTATTGAATCACCTGTTGAAATATTGACGTCCATTCTACAGAGAAGCATCAAAAAAATTAAAAACATTACATATCCTTTTACCTTCAAAACTAACCTGGGGGGACTTTCTTGGCAGTCCAATGGCTAAAACTCCACACTTCCAATGTAGGGGGTGCAGATTCAATTCTTGATCAGGGAACTGAGAACCCATGTGTGGTGTGCAATGGCCAAAAAAAAAAAAAAAAA
>SJYV01025548.1:1068266-1186206 GCA_006410875.1 Neotragus pygmaeus
GCAATGCAAAAAAAAAAAAAAAAAAAAAAACACCTAATCTGGAGTACAAACCTGGAGGCAATTTATTGCATAACTAAATCATAATAATTGTTATCTAATATTAGCCACTCTTCTCAAAGTCCCACCAAGTTTTCAGCTTATACATATTTTATTCCCTCTTTCAGATCTGCATTTTCTAAATTTAAATATAATTTTATCATTTTAGATATTTAAAAATCTATTTAGTTCCATTGAATTTGTATTCCTTATTCATTCCAGTATTAGTGACATCTCTTTAATTTCCAATTCTTATACAAAACATTTTACAATCATTCTTCTTTTTTCTCCAACATGTGATAGATAGTCAGTTTAATAAAATATCAGTTGCTTTGACTTTCAGCTGGAACCTCTACTCTCAGCTGGAACATCATAGTACTTTTGAATATTGTGTTTTATGTTAACTCATATCACTGAGTCAAATTTTTCACTAAGACAATTTAGAATACAATTTTTCTCAATAATAGCAGTCAGCATTTTAAAACATATATTCATTTCATAGTTAACTCTGGGAGTTACCAGAAAAAAAATGCCATTTTTGAAGACTGTATACATTATGCTTTGTTTGTACACTATGTTTAAAATAAAATTCTTACTTTCTTTGTTCTTGTTCAGTTGTTAGGTTGTGTCCAACTCTTTGCAACCACATGGAGTGCAGCATGCCAGAACTCCCCTTCCCTGTCCTTCACAATCTTCCTGAGTTTACTCAACTCATGTCCATTGAGTTGGTGATGCCATCCAACCATCTCAGCCTCTGCTGACCCCTTCTCTTTGCCCTCAATCTTTCCCAGCATCAAGGTTTTTTGCCAAAGAGTTGGCTCTTCCCATCAGGTGGCCAAAGTATTGGAATTTCAGCTTTAGCATCAATCCTTCCAATGAATATTCAGGGTTGTTTTCCTTTAGGATTTACTGGTTTGATCTCCTTGCTTTCCAAGGGACTTTCAGGAGTCTTAGATTGAAATAAAATTCACCTTTTTCCTAGAAGAAAACCAATATTACTTGATTTTTATCTATCTAATTCTTTCAATATCTTTAGTTCTAATATTTCAAAAAAATGAATATCTATAATCACTTGCTAGAAACTTTTTTTGTTCTTTTTTTTTTTTTCCTGAGAGAGCCGTCTTACAAACTCAGATGATGAAACTTAGTCAAGGAAATGGAAACCTGGAAAGAAGGTGTGAAAGAATGATAGGAATTCCATCCAGAACGACCTTTCTATTTGCATAGCAAATTCTTGTGAAATGCCAGTTTCTTTTCCTCAGTGTGTATTTATAAATACTTGCTCTCTGTACACATATATTCAAACTTAGTGTATTAAGAAAGATTGGTCAAACATATTTAAGTAGTTTTAGCATTCCAAACTTAAATTCATTCATAAAAAACTTCAAGAAGGCAACACAAATGATGCATAAATTTGCACCTCCCCAAAGATGACCAAATCCATACAAATAAATAGTAATAATATTGACTGGACTTCCCAGGTGGCTCAAATGGTGAAGAGTCTGCTGTCAGTGCAGGAGACATGGGTTCAATTCCTGGGTCTCAAAGATGCCCTGGAGAAGGAAATGGCAACCCATTCTAGTATTCTTACCTAGGAAATCCCACGAATAGAAGAGCCTGGTGGGCTCCAGTCCATGGGGCTGCAAAAGAGTCAGACACAACTGAGCAAATCAACAACAACAAAATAATATTGGCTATGTGCTATACTATCTGTATGACATCCTGAGGACAATGTAACACTGAACAAAGAGGCCTAGATTCAAGACTGATGATCCAAATAAAATAATATAAGCAAGTGTAAGCACCAATAAATACCTAGGCAATAGCCTGGCATAAATTATGTAAATATTGATGAGTATATAATGTAGAAATATTGACATTTACGGAATATCCTATAATTAAAAGAATTTGATATGCAGAATCTTGAACAAGATTTTATACCAGAAGCCCAGCCTTTCAAAATATTGGTAAAGAGTAGATATTAACCTTACACCAGTGCTGATGGTCATTAGAGAACATTTCGGGAGAGAACCGGGGTCCATGTTTTTCAGGGCTCATGAATAGTAAATTAACTCTGGATCCTTCCCCACCTCCAGTCCCAGTAATCACAATCCCTTAGCAAACATCCCGTTGCTGAACCAATAACCCTCTGCAGTTGCCTAACCTTGATTTGAAAGAACAATTTCTGCTCTGTGTTTAAGTGGTAACAAAACAGCCAACTACTTGGCTAGTGACTCAACAGACATACTAGTAACTACTTTTCAAATACACATGTGCTGTTGAGGATGGCTACATGGGATAGAGAACTGAGGTCCTTGCAAATGAGCCAACATGGCAGGTGATGGAGAAGGATGGCATTTCAAGTCACTCCACCTATTTCAAGTCACTGACGATATTCAAGTCATCGGTTTGGCCGGCACATTTTCTACACTGTTTTCCAGTTGAATTTTTAAAAGGTTTCTAAGAGAACGAACCTCACATTTTAATATGCCAATCTGAAATGTGGCATTTTGTTTTTCAGTTGAATTTAAAGAGCATACAATCAACAGTTATTTGGGGATTCTTGTGTTCTAGGAGCTCTCTTCTTTTTCTCCATCCCACTCCTCGCCATAAAGTATCTACATCTGTTACTTTCTAGAAACCTTTTACATATTCCAGTCATTTTTGTTAGGCTTTTGTGTTTCTTCATTGCCACAGTCTCCCCCTTCTTTCAGCCACAACCCCAGGCACTTCCTACTGGAGAACGACACCAAACAACATGTCAAGAGCCTTTCAAAATTGCTGCCAGATTTCAGTGACATTCTTAAAGCATATGGAGTACTGATGTGCTGAAAGCAAGGCAGAGAGCTACCTGATGCTTATTGCGTCAGGAAGTTCCAGTCTGGTGGAGTCTTCTGGTTCAGATTTGCAACGTAAACAGGACTTAAACTGGGTTTAACAAAGCATCTCAGTAAAAGTTACTGAAAATGGCTTTTTCATTCNCTGAAAGCAAGGCAGAGAGCTACCTGATGCTTATTGCGTCAGGAAGTTCCAGTCTGGTGGAGTCTTCTGGTTCAGATTTGCAACGTAAACAGGACTTAAACTGGGTTTAACAAAGCATCTCAGTAAAAGTTACTGAAAATGGCTTTTTCATTCAGTTGTTTCCAGCCTTCAGACTCTGTCAATAAAGAAGGAAATAGTAAGATAAAGCAAAATTGAAATTACCCCTAAGGGATCCTCATCAGTTGTATAATTTAGCTATAACTTAAATATTATATATCAAGACAACATCATGTGAGAGTGGAATGCTTGCTATTCTTTGTCCCAGGAGGCTAAACTCTTACAGAATATGCAGCTCAAGTTGAAACACCTAAGAGGTGGGAAACTCAGTAAATGTCCATTCAGAGAGTATTCAGTGAAATAATCCTGTGCTTTATTGGGATACCTTTTAATTTGTTAAGGAATTAGTATTTGTTTAACAAATGCTATACAGTGCTTGTAATACAATATACAGTATTTATATATTATATATATATATATATATACACACAGATTCATGAATATTTTTATATATATATATCTAACACTTAAACAGTTCTTATTTTATTAGAAAATTACTAAGTCTCGTCAGTCATGTCCAACTCTTTGCAACCCCATGGACTGTAGCCCGCCAGGATCCTCTGTCCATGGGATTTTCCAGGCAAGAATACTGGAGTGGGTTGCCATGCCCTCCTCCAAGGGATCTTTCTGTCCCAGGATCAAACCCATGTCCCTGCATTGGTATGTGGATTCTTTACCACTCAGACACCAGACAAGCCTGGTTATAAAATTAAATACCACCACCATTACTCATTGTTGTTAAAATAGTAAAGGAAGCAGAAAAAATAGGGAGGGATTAGTTAATATATAAAAATACATACTTAAAAATATGGACTTGTTCTGATTTCTAGAACTATGAATTAGCCTGTACTTGGTATTTGTGAATTCCTTTTCCAACCACTGTTTCTCTTTCTTTAGCTAGAGCACACACAGTCTAGAAACTCAAATAAGGATATTTTTATCATCAAATGCAATGTGATCCTACTTTATATTCCATCGTTTTGGATTTTACAGCCTTCAAACACATTCCATACATTGCTCTTACATATCTAGCTTAAATTGTCAAGATTTTGTAATTATTTTGTATGTGTTTTGTTGGCAATATCTCTGATTATGGTTATCAAGCTGAAGTCAAAAAAACAGACTGATTATGAACCTTGAGGAGGATGGGCTTGCTTTTGCAAAAAACTGATTCATATAAAGCCTCTTAATGACGGTGAAAGAGAAGAGTGAAAAAGTTGGCTTAAAACTCAACATTCAAAAAACTAAGATCATGGCATCCAGTCCCATCACTTCATGACAAAACGAAGGGAAAAAAAGGAAACAGTGACAGACTTTCTTTGGGCTCCAAAATCACTGCAGATGGTGACTGTGGCCATGAAATTAAAGGATGCTTGCTCCTGGAAGAAAAGCAATGACAAACCCAGACAATATAAAAAGCAGAGACATTACTTTGCTGACAAAGATCCATAGAGCCAAAGCTATGGTTTTTCCAGTGGTCACGTGTGGATGTGAGAGTTGGACCATAAAGAAGACTGAACATCGAAGAATTGATGCTTTCGAACTGTGATGTTGGAGAAGACTCTTGAGAGTCCCTTGGACTATAAGAAAATCAAACCAATCAATTCTAAAAGAAATCAATACTGAATATGCATTGGAAGGACTGATGCTGAAGCTGAAGCTCCAATACTTGCCACCTGATGTGAAGAGCCAAGTCACTGGAAAATACCTTGATACTGGAAAAGATTGAAGGCAAGAGGAGCAGAGGATGACAGAGGATGAGATGGCTGGAGGGCATCACCAACGCAATGGACATGAGTTTGGGCAAACTCTGGGAGATGGTGAAGGACAGGGTAGGCTGGTATGCTGCAGGCCATGAGGTCGCAAAGAGTTGGACACGAGTGAGCAACTGAACAAGGACAGCAATAAGTCCTGAGACCTTCCCCGGTGGCTCAGTGTTAAGGAATCCACCTGCCAATGCAGGAGACCTGGGTTTGGTCTGTGGGCTGGGAAGATCCCCTGGAGAAGTAAAGGGTAACCCACTCCAGTATTCTTGCCTGGGATATCCCACGGACAGAGGAGCCTGGGGGACTATCAGCTATGGAATCATAGAGTTGTACATGACTTAATGACCAAACAACAACAACAACATATGGTCTTTGCCTCCAAAAAGAGGTGAACTCTTCTGTCCATGGAGTTCTCCCGGCAAGAATACTAGAGTGGGTTGCCATTCCCTCCTCCAGGGGATTTTCCCAAATCAGGGATAGAACCTGAGTCTTCTGAATTGCGGGCAAATTTTTAACCATCTGAACCACCAATTAAGCTCAGTGCAATTCAGAGGTTCAAGATTTTCAGAATTTTCTGAGTCTTGCCAGATGGACTTCCCTCCCCTCCCTAATCAATATTGTCAGCTCTACATAGAAGACCTGGGAGGACACACTCAACTTGCTCTGTGATTCTGCTAACAGAGGCAACTAAGATTTGTGGCTTGTTTACCTATTTCTGTCCCCCAGTTAAAGAACACAGTATTAATCTTAAGTTTTACCAAAATTGCAGTTTGGGCAACATGCAAATTTCTAAGAAAGTAACTAATTCTCAGGTTTTCAAACTTAATGTTGTAATGATGAATCTCCAAATTAATTTCAGAATATTTACAGAATCTATCAGACCGTTTTTCATTGCTGATGAAGACTGCTGGTGATGTTTTCCCTCTATCTGGATCAGCCATGCCAACTGTTTAATAATTCTTAGTATTTTCAAAGTCTTTCTTATTCACTCTATTGGAAAATGGTCTCTATTAATGTTTACTCTAATTTTATTATTTCCTTCTTTTAAGTTGTGGTGTATATTCTGACTATGTGAAATAAATAAGATAATTTATTTTAGGGTTTGTTCTTTTCTAATATATGCATTCAAAAATAACTTTGTATATAATGTAACAGCATCACAAAATTGATATGAAATATTTTCTTATAATTCAAATTATAAGTTTTATTCTTATTTCTTATTTGATGAATGATTATTACCTAATTTCTANTTTGTTCTTTTCTAATATATGCATTCAAAAATAACTTTGTATATAATGTAACAGCATCACAAAATTGATATGAAATATTTTCTTATAATTCAAATTATAAGTTTTATTCTTATTTCTTATTTGATGAATGACTATTACCTAATTTCTAGAACTATGAGAGTTTTAAATAAAATAGCTGGTTGTCACTGATGTCTTGTTTAAGTAAACTGATCACAGCTTACATAGTTTATTTCCTCTGGCATTTGCTGTTTTATGGGCTTATCATATGATCAATTTTAATAAATGGCACAATGATATATACTATGTATTTCTTGTGATGTTATATTTATATATAGTCAGTTAGGTTACATTTGTTGATTCAGTTCAGTTCAGTTCATTTCAGTCACTCAGTCGTGTCCAACTCTTTGCGACCCCATGAATTGCAGCATGCCAGGCCTCCCTGTCCATCACCAACTCCCGGAGTTCACTCAAACTCACGTCCATTGAGTCAGTGATGCCATTCAGTCATCCCATCCTCTGTCGTCCCCTTCTCCTCCTGCCCCCAATCCCTCCCAGCATCAGAGTCTTTTCCAATGAGTCAACTCTTCACATGAGGTGGCCAAAGTACTGGAGTTTCAGCTTTAGCATCAGTCTTTCCAATGAACACCCAGGACTGATCTCNTACAGGATACAGGATGCTTGGGGCTGGTGCACTGGGATGACCCAGAGAGATGATATAGGAAGAGAGGTGGGAAGGGGGTTCAGGTTTGGGAACTCAAGTACACCTATGGCAGATTCATGCCAATGTATGGCAAAACCAATACAGTATTGTAAAGTAAAAAAAATTTAAAAATTTAAAAAATAAAAGCATTAAAAAAAAATATGCCAATAGAAAAAAAAAGACAAACCAGAAAGCAATGTCCTTTACTTAATATTTTGACAAACTTCTGGGTATTGTTCTAGCTTTATGTTCCTGACAGTGATTCCCCTAATTGTACTATCTAATACTTACCCTGAAGAAAACTGTCATTTCCCTGAACACAGACAAGCCTAGATAATTTATAGGTTTTAGTGAGAGAAGAGGACCCCCACTTGGGAAGAGTAGGTCAATGCCCTCACTGATACCTGGAGATGTTTTCCACTTGCTGGCTGTGTGTGCTGATCAATCAACAAGTTTTGAGTCACCTTGATGACATCAAAGGAAAAGTGCTCTAGCCAAAAATGCACATTACTTTTGTTTACTTTTCTGTGGAGTCAGCAAGATCTGGCTGGGAGATTGAAGTATGACTGAAGGGAAAAAAAGGCAAAGAGGAAGCCAAAGCAAAATAAACAAAATGTAACCTGCTCAAAGGAAAAAAAGAAGCACTCTTCCAATACGATGATACTTCCTATATAGGCCAGTAATGCTCATGAGGATAGACATTCATCTGTCTTACTTCCCACGGTGGTCCAGACCTGCTTCTAGGAGAAGCACAATCAATATTTGTTGACTAAGTGAAGACACAGTAGTGTATTTTTCATTTTGATTTCTTGCCTAGGTCCTAACCTATTTGTGTCTTGTAGAGGAAAGTTCTCCATTTCAGCTCTCCAGCGTGACTAGGGGCTGAGATAGCCACTTCAGTATGTACCTGGATCTAACTTTCTAGCTTTGGTTTCAGTCTCTCTCCTGAATATCTGACATCAGAAATTCTCCCAGAAGTCCTCACTCTCTGTCCTTACTCCTTAAAGTAAGTCTTAAAAGGAGACTCATAATAACCCTCTTCCCAGGTAGCTCAGTGGGTAAAAAACCTGGCCTCAATACAGGAGATGCTGGAGATAATGGGTTCAATTCCTGCATAGGGAAGGGCACCTTTCCCCTGGAAGAGGGCACCACAACCGACTTCGGTATTCTTGCCTGGAGAATTCTATGGACAGAGGAGCCTGGCTGGCTACAGTCCATAAGTCATAAAGTATCAGACAGGACTGAAGCAACTGAGCAGACAGCAATGGTAATAACCCATTGCTCAATAAATCTAAAACTGCCAGCAAGTGGTTTAACTGCTCTCAGTGCCATTCGATATTATGTGTTCTTTTAATTTTTCTGCTTAATAAGATGTCCCGTTACTCTTAATAAAGTTTTTGTGTTTTGCTTACCAGTGGCATGTGAAAAGATGATCAGTTTATTTAATCAGCAGAAGAGTGCCAAATAAATTACAAGAAAATCAGTAGGATGGTTGATATAGTTGAAATGAAAAACGGGGAAAACTAGAACTCCCAAAAGGTACTGGTAAGACTATGCATGCCTTCTAAATCAGCTCAGTAATGTCTGACTTCTTGCAACCCTATGGACTGTAGCCCATCAGGCTCCTCTGTCCATGGGATTCTCCAGGAAAGAATACTGGAGTGGGTTGCCATTCCCTCCTCCAGGAGATCTTCCTGACCCAGGGACAGAACCAGTGTCTCCTGCGCCTCCTGCATTGCAAGGCAGATTCTTTACCACTGACCCATCAAGTGAGCCAGGTAAGACTGTACACTGATACAATCAATTAGGCAAACTATTTGGCAGTATCTATTTAAAGTGTAGCATATTAATATTCTATAGACAAGCAATTCCAGTCCTAGATATGAGCCTAATATAGAAGGATACAAATATTCCAAGGAAAAATATGAAAAATTTTTATAGCAACATTTTTCTACAATCAAAAAAGAGATATAACACAAATATTCATTGACAGTAGAATGGGCAGATGAATTACAGTGAATTCACACAATAAGATCCTACAAAATGATTCAAATAGACAAATTTTTTTGCTACATGCAATAACTCAGAGGGAACTCTGGCAAAGAATTATAAGACATACTGAGTATGTACTGCAAGATTCCAGCAGGCTTTAGTGATACTCAAAATGTATACATTATGTCTCTCTAAATAAATGCTACCTTCCAAAGAGACGAACAAAATTTCCCTTGTTTAAATATATGTCTTGAATTCATCTTCTGGGAAGATGGAGTAGTGAAACTTAAGTACAGCTTAAATCCAGACGTTATATGTAAAACAAACATAAGAAGACATTAAAAGGTGGAGAGAGTGAAGCAGACTGTTTAGTGACCAGAGAAAAATCTTGGTGGTCAAAGTCCCTGAATTTTTCTTTTTGCTGCATATATACCAGACGTGGAACTGAAAGTGCCAACAACCCTGAAAAAACAACAGCCTCAGACAAAAATGCCCCAACAAAAATCGACTCTCTGTTTAACCAAAGGGCCAGGAAAAGGGGAAGACTAGCAAGAAAAAAAAAAAAAAAAAAAAATCGAACATTTGTATCCTCAGTGTTCCAGAAGGAGAAGAATTTGGGACTGAAAAGTACTTGAGTGAATGAATGTAAACCTCTCTCCAATATGCCAAGGCAAATAAACATGCAGATTTAAGAAGCTGAAGAAATCCAAAGTGGGATCCATACCAAGACACATCCTAATTAAGCTTCTGAAAACTAAAGACAAAGAAAAAACCTTGAAAGCCGCCAGAGAAAAACAACATCTTATCTGTTGGAAAAAAAAAATTATTAGAATTACAACAAATTTCTCATCAGAAACCATGGAGGGCAGAGGAAGTTACGTACCATTTCTAAGGTGCCAGAAGCAAAGAATTGTCAACCCAAATGCTATACCCAGCAAAAATATCCTTCATGAATGAAGGGAAAATCAAAACAATATCAAATGAAGGGTAACTAAGAGAATATGTTGACAGAAGACATACCAACTAAAGCAACTACAGGATGTCCTATAAACAGAAAAGAAATGGTTTTTAAAAAGGAACCTTGGAACACTGAAAAGATGAGAGAAAACAGTGAACCAAAAAAATATGGGAAAATACATTGGATTTTATTTCTTTTGAGATTTCTAAATTATATTTGATGATTGAAGTGAAAATCATAACATTGTCTGACATGGTTCTAAATGTATGTGGAGAAGACAATTAAAATACCAACAGCAGAGGGTAAAGAAACATAAAGTGAGGTAATGTTTTTATACTTCATATGAACTGCTAAAGTAATGATACTAGAAGATTATGATGAGATGTGCATATTTAATATGGAGAAATCACTAAAAAGAGCTGTTCAAAGAGGAACAATCAAAAGTACAATAGATAAATCAAAACAGAGTTCTAAAAATTGTTCAAAAAAACCTACCCAGAGAAATGGAAAAAAACAGGGAAACATATATGTGTGTGTATATATATATGTATATATATATATATATATATTTGTGTGTGTATAATTGAATTACTAGTCATTCATCCAAAGAAATTAAAGCTTATGTTCACAAGAAAAACAATTCGTGGTTTAGTCACTAAGTCCTGTCTGACTCTTTTGAACCGTAGTCCATCAGGCTCCTCTGTCCATGGGATTCTCCAGGAAAGAATACTGGAGTGGTTTCCATTTCCTTCATCGGAGGATCTTCCTGACCCAGGGACTGAATCCACATCTCCTGCATTGGCAGGTGGGTTCTTTACCACTGAGCCACCAGGGAAGTCTGTGAATAGTTAGCTATACAAGACTATTTAAATCAACTCAATTCATTACATCCCAAGTTGGAAACAGTGCATGTATCTTGGTGGGTGAATGGTTAAACAAAGTTTGATACATTCATAGCTTGCAATTCTATTCAGCAATAAAAAGGAAGTTATGCAGAGTGATAAAAGCCAATCCCAAAAGCTTGCATGCTGAATAATTCAACTTTTGCAACATTCTCAAAATGGCAAGTTGTAGACATGGAGTAGATTAGTGGGTAAGAGAGTTAAGTAGAGAAGGCAATGGCACCCTGCTCCAGTACTCTTGCCTGGAAAACCCCATGGATGGAGGAGCCTGGAAGGCTTCAGTCCATGGGGTCACTGAGGGTCGGACACGAAGGAGTGACTTCACTTTCACTTTTCACTTTCTTGTATTGGAGAAGGAAATGGCAACCCACTCCAGTGTTCTTGCCTGGAGAATCCCAGGGACGGGAAAGCCTGGTGGGCTGCTGTCTATGGGGTCGCACAGAGTCGGACACGACTGAAGTGACTTAGCAGCAGCCAGAGAGTTAAGCATGGAGTAGAGAAGGATAGAAGTGGGTCTGGTTATAACAAAACATCTTAAGAGATTCTTATGGTGATGAAAACATTCTGTATTTTGACTATCGATGTCCATATCTTAGTTTTGGTATTTTATTATAGTTTCGCAGAAGATTACCAATAGGGGAAGCATCAAGATTAAGTGGAATACATCTGCATTGTTTCTTTTTTAAAAGATTTACTCATTTGTGTATTTTTATTTGTATATGTCTGTATGGTTGTGCTGGGTCCCTCCTGCTGCATGGGCTTCTCTCTAGTTGTGGCTAGCAGGGGCTAGTTCTAACTGTGCTGCACGAACGGATTGAACAGCTTCTCTTTTTGCAGAGCAGAATCTAGGTGTACAGGCTTCAGTAGTTGCGGCATGTGGTCCCAGTATTTGCAGCTCCCAGACTTCAGAGTGCTGGTTCAACAGTTGTGGTGTATGGGTTTAGTTGCTCTGTGGCGTGTGGGATCTTCCCTGACCAAGGATCGAACCCATGCCTCCTGCATTGTCAGGCAGATTCTTTACCACTGAGCCACCAAGGAAGCTCTCTGCATTATTTCTTACACCTGCATGTGAATCTGTAACTTTCTCCGTAAGAAGTTAATTAAAAACTGCCTGTCTTTAGTGTTGCATGATATATTCTGCATATAGAATTGCAGCTCAATAATTGCTGACATGCTTTGTTACTGAAACCATTTCTACTGGAATCACTGATGACTCAAGGTCCACTAGTAACTATTATTTGAAATCTTACTCAGATATTGCATAGTGATTAGTTTTGTACCTTTGTGTTCTGTGTGTGTATGTGTCTCTATTTTTTAATTTGATGGATGTCAGGATGTCATATGGTCATTTCCTGGGGCATACTTTCATAGAAGGGATGGAAAATTCTGTACTGTAGTGTCCTTTAGAGAATTTTTTTTTTTTGCTTCTATTGTGTGATGTCTCTCATTCTGTGAATGACCTATGCATTATTGAAATAATTTGCTTTTAAAAACTACGTCAATGGTCAATAATAATAAAAATAATATTTCTTGTTCTAATGCCAATCTCGAATAATGGATTCTAATAATGAGTTCTTCTAAAATATTAGATTTCTAAATTTTCTATGAGCACTGCATCACCAAAATAAGTACATAGAATCCCAACAAGGAGAGGCTTCCCAGGTGGTACTAGTCGTAAATAACCCACCTGCATGTGCAGGAAATGCAGGAAACACAGTTTCAGTCCCTGGGTGAGGAAGATCCCCTGGAGAAGGAAATGGCACTCTCTCCAGTATTCTTGCCTGGAGAATCCCGTGGACAGAGGGGCCTGGCGGGTTACAGTCCACAGGGCTGAAATAGCTGGACATGACTGAGCGACCTAGCACACATGCAACAGGAGAAAGAACTAACATGTATTTGATTTTTACTAAAGCACCAAATCATAGATTCAATTTTCTGTTTTCTCCAGACCAATCCTCAGTAATAATAGTTGGATATTATTGTCCCCATTTAATAGTGAGAAAATTGAGATTTAGTGAAATTGAATTTTTAATCTAGGTCAGACAGCATAAAATGCAAAAGCTAACATGGCCACCTGATGTGAAGAACTGACTCTTTGGAAGAGACCTGATGCTGGGAAAGATTGAAGGCAGGAGAAGAAGGGGGCAACAGAGGATGGGATGGTTGGACGACATCACCAACTGGATGGACATGAGTTTGAGCAAGCTCCAGGAGTTAGTGATGGACAGGGAAGCCTGGAGTGCTGCAGTCCATGGTGTTGCAGAGTCAGACATGACTGAGCGACTGAACTAAACATTTCAGAATCTGTGATTTTTCAGTGTATTAGACTTCTTCCCAAATAGGAAAAAAGCAATTAACCAGGATGTTTAGATTATCTTATGTTTACTTTTGAAAAGCCTCATAAGTTTTTAGCTTTCTTTATAATACACACAGGAGAAATATTTAGAAAATGAAAAGTATGTCAGTTGTTCTTTAATCCAATCAGATGATGTCAGATACTAAGAATACTTTGGTATTTTCCCTTTTTGTTCTTGAGCAGCATCCCCTGAAATATGATCTGACAAATGTGTCCCTCTTTTTTTCTAGGTTTTTCTCAGCAGTGACCTTATTTTGTGGCTATTGCTGAAAATAATCTTCCAGTCATTCTTCTTCCCCCCTAAAAAGCTTGGTTCCAGCATGTCACTAGTGATTTATGGCTCCTTACTACTTGGCATCATCAAGGGGGTAGAATATATATACATATATATTTGTCCTCAGGAAATGGAAAGGAAACATGAATAAAAATCGCATGGTTGGTTGGCCTGTTTCTGGTGGGGTAGGCCACCCTTAATAGAAATCAGTTTTTCTCCTCTTTCTCTAAGTTGCTGTATCTCTGAAATAAATGGCATTTCTGTCCAGACCTCTCCTTTCACTCCACTTTTACAATATCATTAAGTGTTAACTTGTGTGACACAGACTCAAAATCTGAAGTGGTCCTGAAGAAGGGAAATCGATTAGGTCTTATGTAGTCAGCAAAGAGCAGTTTAGACACATCTCCTGCTCAGGGAAGAAGAGACCACTTCTAGCCAGGGCAGTGACCGTGCCAAGGTCAGCCAGCATCCTCTACAGATATCGGATTCCAGGAGGAAACAGAACTGGCTGCAGCAGAGGCTGTGAGTTGAGGGGTAAAAGAATAAAAAGATTAGTTCAGAAGCCAGATTGTAAAGCATTGTGTTGTTCAGTCACCCAGTTATGTCCAACTGTTTGCGACCCCATGGACTGCAGCAGGCCAGGCTTTGCTGTCCTTCACTATCTCCTGGAGTTTGCTAAAACTCACATCCACTGTGTTAGTGATACCATTCAACCATCTTACCCTCTGTTGCCCTGTTGTCCTCCTGCCCTCAATATTTCCCAGCATCAGGGTGTTTTCCAGTGAGTCAACTCTATGCATCATCTGACCAAAGTATTGGACCTTCAGCTACAGCATCAGTCCTTCCCATGAATATTCAGGGTTGATTTCCTTTAAGATTGACTGGTTTGATTTCTTTGCAGTCCAAGGGACTCTCAAGAGTCTTCTCAAGCACCACAGTTTGAAAGCATCACTTCTTCAGGGCTCATCCTTATTTATGTTCCAACTCTCCCATCTGCACATGACTACTAGAAAAGCCACAGCTTTGACTGTATGCACCTTTTCCAGCAAAGTGTTGTCTCTGCTTCTAATATGCTGTCTAGGTTTATCATAGCTTGTGAGAACCATCCAAAATGGTTCAGTATAAATGAATAGGTGTCATTGAAGTTACATCTTCAGATTTTTTCTGATCTCCATACAATAGGAACAATGTTGTACTTGATGAAATTTATATATATAAATATATATATTTATATTGAAAAGCAAGTCAGATTTCTGTGGCACTGTGTTCTTTAGGAAGACCAGAAAAAATGAAACAAAAGCTAATTCATTGACCAGCTACTATTTGCCTCTAGCTTGAAAGTGGAGGTTGCTCAATCATGTCCTACTCTTTGCGACCCCATAGACTATACAGTCCATGGAATTCTCCAGGCCAGAATACTGGAGTGGGTAGCCTATCCCTTCTCCAGTGGATCTTCCTGACCCAGGAATCAAACAGGGGTCTCCTGCATTGCAGGCAGATTCTTTACCAACTGAGGTATTAGGGAAGCCCTAAAATACAGACACAGGTTCAGATATAGATTTAGATATAAATGTAGCCATTCCCTTCTCATGAAATTTACATATTAGGTATTATTCTATCACTTTCACACGCACATATATACACAATAATAAAGCTAAGAGACATTACATATATCCTCAAGAATATACAGCTCAGTGAGTGAAGTGAGTGAAGTTGCTCAGTCATGTCTGACTCTTTGTGGCCCCATAGACTGTAGCCTACCAGACTCCTCCATCCATGGGATTTTCCAGGCAAGAGAACTGGAGTGGGTTGCCATTTCCTTCTCCACAGCTCAGTAGTAGGAGGTAAATTGTGGGCTCAGATCTACTATACTTTTCCAACCTGTTCTTCGCAAAAGTCTTTGTCCAGAGTTTTCTTGTAGAGGAGACGGGAGAGTGAACAGGAGTTAATATAATTTTGTCTAGCTAACATCTTCATAAAACCAGTGTTAAGAAGAATCTGGAGCTTAGTCAGTCAGTTCAGTCACTCGGTTGTGTCTGACTTTTTGTGATCCCATGGACTGCAGCACGCCAGGCTTCCCTGTCCATTACCAAATCTTGGAGTTTGCTCAAACTCATGTCCGTCAAGTCGGTGATGGCATCCAACCATCTCTTTCTCTGAATTCCCTTCTCCTCCTACCTTCAATCTTTCCCAGCATCAGGGTCTTTTTCAAATGAGTCAGTTCTTTGCATAAGGTGGCCAAAATATTTGAGGTCCAGTTTCAGCATCAGTCTTTCCAAAGACTATTGAGGACTGATTTCCTTTAGGACTGACTGGTTTGATCCCCTTGCAGTTCAAGGACTGTCAAGAGTCTTTTCCAACACCACAGTTCAAAAGCACCAGTTCTTTGCTCTGGAGCTCAAAGAAGCAATATTATCTGCTCATAGTCCCAAAGCTGAGAGATGAAAGAATGAACAGAAAGGAGTTAATCAGCCAGATACAGGTAAGACATATCAGAGGCTAGTTCTTGTCCTTTAAAAACNGTGGATCTTCCTGACCCAGGAATCAAACAGGGGTCTCCTGCATTGCAGGCAGATTCTTTACCAACTGAGGTATTAGGGAAGCCCTAAAATACAGACACAGGTTCAGATATAGATTTAGATATAAATGTAGCCATTCCCTTCTCATGAAATTTACATATTAGGTATTATTCTATCACTTTCACACGCACATATATACACAATAATAAAGCTAAGAGACATTACATATATCCTCAAGAATATACAGCTCAGTGAGTGAAGTGAGTGAAGTTGCTCAGTCATGTCTGACTCTTTGTGGCCCCATAGACTGTAGCCTACCACACTCCTCCATCCATGGGATTTTCCAGGCAAGAGAACTGGAGTGGGTTGCCATTTCCTTCTCCACAGCTCAGTAGTAGGAGGTAAATTGTGGGCTCAGATCTACTATACTTTTCCAACCTGTTCTTCGCAAAAGTCTTTGTCCAGAGTTTTCTTGTAGAGGAGACGGGAGAGTGAACAGGAGTTAATATAATTTTGTCTAGCTAACATCTTCATAAAACCAGTGTTAAGAAGAATCTGGAGCTTAGTCAGTCAGTTCAGTCACTCAGTTGTGTCTGACTTTTTGTGATCCCATGGACTGCAGCACGCCAGGCTTCCCTGTCCATTACCAAATCTTGGAGTTTGCTCAAACTCATGTCCGTCAAGTCGGTGATGGCATCCAACCATCTCTTTCTCTGAATTCCCTTCTCCTCCTACCTTCAATCTTTCCCAGCATCAGGGTCTTTTTCAAATGAGTCAGTTCTTTGCATAAGGTGGCCAAAATATTTGAGGTCCAGTTTCAGCATCAGTCTTTCCAAAGACTATTGAGGACTGATTTCCTTTAGGACTGACTGGTTTGATCCCCTTGCAGTTCAAGGACTGTCAAGAGTCTTTTCCAACACCACAGTTCAAAAGCACCAGTTCTTTGCTCTGGAGCTCAAAGAAGCAATATTATCTGCTCATAGTCCCAAAGCTGAGNTGACCATTGACATTGGGCATCTTTAATATGGGTATCTGCCATCTTATATCTTTGATCTTATATCTGATACCTGTTCAGATCTTTGGTTTGTAGTTAAACATTCGGTTGTTGGTGCTTATGTGGAGTTTTAGGTTCCCTGACATTTTGCCTACAAGTCCTTTATCAGATGTGTGTTTGGCAAGTATTGTCTTAGACTGTCAGTTGGTTATATTTGTGTGGGTCTATTTCCGTGTTTCCTATTCTTCCACACTGATCCAATTACCTCCTTTTGCAAATATTGTGCAGTCTTAATTACTGTAGCTTTTTGGTTAATCCTGAAATTTGGTTTTGTGAATCACTTAACTTAGCTCTTCTTCAGTATCACATTGTTGTTGATATTGTTCAATTGTTAAGTCGTGTCCGACTCTTTGCGATCCCATAAACTGCAGCAGGGCAGGTTTCCCTGTCCTTCACTATCCCCCAGAATTTGCTCAAATTCATGTCCATTGAGCTGATGATGCCATCCAAACATCTCATCCCATCACCCTCTTCTCCTCTTGCTCTCGATCTTTCCCAGCAGCAGGGTCATTTAGTGTTAAGTCTCTAGCCTTTCTGTACAAACCTTTGAAACAGTTTGTTGATGTCTACAAAGATTACTGGGATTTTGACTGAGATGATGTTGAGTCTATAGATCAACTTGGAAAGATGTGACATTTTAACCATATTGACTTCTTTAATGCATGAACATGAACTATCAGAACACATATTTAGATCTTCTTTAATCTTCTCTATAATATTTTTGAAGTTTTTACCTGTAGATGCTGAATATATTTTGAAAGTGTATATCTGTGTAATTGTGTGTGTGTGTGTACAACCATTAAAAATATTTTTATGAAAGTCACATTCCAACTTGTCACTCCTGGTAGTATAGAGAAAAAGTTGACTTTTGTATATTAACCTTGTATTCTGCAAACTTAGCGTACTTGTTTATTAGGTTTAAGAGATTTTTTGAAAATGTGTTCTTTGAGATTTTCTACATAGATGACCATGCCATCTGTGAACAAAGACAATTTTATTTCTTCCTTTCTAATCAATATATTCTATTTGCTTTCCTGCTTATTGAATTGACTAAGACCTCTAGTACTCTGTTAAATAGAAGTGGTGGGAGGTGACAGCATCTTCTTAGTCCTGATATTTAAGAGAAAGTGTCCACTTTCTACTGTTATGAGTAATTCTGTGTGTCCATTTAGGCTCAAGATGCCTAAATATTTGGTCAAACATTATCCTGGATGTTTCTGTGAGGTGTTTTTGAATGAGATTAATATTTAAATTGGTAGACTGAGTAAAGCAGATGTCTCTCCCAAGAGAATTCCTCCTACCCAATGGCCTCCAAACTGGGATAGTGGCTTTTCCTGCCTTTGTGCTCAGACTAAAGCATCACTCCTTTTGGGTCTTGAGTCTGGAGTCTGTTGGCCTTTGGCTGTGAACTAGAACTTTTCTGATTTTCAGACTTTTCAACTTTGGTTGAAGCTAAACCATTGACAATCCTGGATCTCCAGCTGCCCTCACCCTGTAGTACTGGGACTTGCCAGATTCCTTAATAGCATGAGCTAATTCCTTTTAAATCTGATAAATCTATCTTTTTATAAGTTTTCTATCATCTATTTGTCTCTGTTCCCTTGCTAGTGGTAAAGAATCCACCTGCCAATGCGGGAGACCCAGGTTTGATTCTTGGGTTGGGAAGATGCACTGGAGAAGGAAATGGCAACCCGCTCCAGTATTCTTACCTGGGAAATCCTATGGACAGAGAGGCCTGGTGGGCTACAGTCTATGAGGCTGCAGAGAGTCAGACATGACTGAGAAAAAAAATCATCTACCTATCATCTATCTATCTATCAACCATCTATCCTGTTGGCTCTGTTTGTCTGGAGAACCATGACTGATATACTGCTGCTGCTGCTGCTAAGTCGCTTCAGTCGTGTCCGACTCTGTGCGACCCCATAGACGGCAGCCCAAGAGGCTCCTCCATCCCTGGGATTCTCCAGGCAAGAACACTGGAGCAGGTTGCCATTTCCTTCTCCCTACTCCCCATTAAGTGTGGTGTGAGCTGTGGGCTTTTAATAGATGTTCTTTAGCACCTTGACGAGGTTCCCTTCTATTCTTCCTTGCTGAGATTTTCTTTTTAAAAATTATAAATGGATATTGATTTTTTTTCAAATGTTTTTTTGTCTGACCACTGAATACATTTTCTCCAATTTATTTCTTTAGTTGAGTGAAGATAAAAGGACAAATTGCTAGGAGGTCTTAAGAAGAGTGGTATACAAACTATTTTTTTTGAGTAGTTCCCATTGTTACCATTATTATCACAAACATCATAATTGTTCTTATTCACAAAGTTCAGGGTTCGTTGCATTTTGATAAACAGTTAACTCTTACATGGTGGTTATTCAGAATGAGAAGCACAGTTGCAGAACTATAAATAAAATGATCACCCATAGCATGGAATAAGGAGTAGAACCATGCTCAGTGCAAACCAAACATTTCTAAAGTTTGCCCAGATTTGCTTCTGAAAGTGGAAAATCTTTACCTCTCTCTTCCTCCATTTGATCCCTACTCTCAGATCCTAAGACAAAGTTCCTGTCATTAATATAATCTCTGACAGGCAGGAGCAGTAATTTAAAGGAGACTGGGTCAGATTCACTTGCAAAAATAAATGATTAATTAAAGAAATATTAACCTCTGACATAGAAATGCTTATGTTCTACCTATAGAACTCAATTGCTCTTCATTATATTGATCCCCTTGGAATGAAAATGAACTTCAGTTTCAAAACCAGTGTGTGGGACACACTTTATTTTTTCCTTTTAAAATCTGGGACTGAGGCCAAGGAGATGAAGATAAGACTTCAGTAAGGAGAACTGGCTCTTCAAATGCCCAAAAGAACAGTTAGGACACTTAGATCACTGTCTCTTTGTTCATATGCCTCTTTTCATGTTGGGTTCCATGCTGGTTTTGTGAGACTATGTCTGTTTGCTCATTTTGTACCATTGAACATATTCTTGTGTAAGCTTCATGCATTCAGGAATAGCCTCATACACTTATCCGTACAGGGAGCCAAAGATGTAGAAAAAGTCCAAGACAGCATTGGATGGCAAATGAAGATGGAAGTCTTTTAAATTCTGAGAAGCAAGCCGTTTTCTGGCCGAGTTCATTATTTTTCAAACTATTTAAGATACATCCTTCAGTTTTCCCTTTCCCCTACCAGCTCTAAGAAGAGAGGAATTAGATTCATTATTGTGGTTCGGGCTCTTCCATTAATAGATATGCTCCAACCCTGCAGTGGCCAAAGAATGCCTTTTTGAAGAGGAGCTCCCCCTGCAGTCCAGATACGACTTTCGCTGGATGCTATTATCCTAGAGAGTCACCCATATTCTTCTTCTCATTGCAACTCCTGTGGCCATCCAGCCAAGCGAAGCAGAGTGCTTGCTGGCCATTAGACCAAAGGAAGAAAAGAGGCAAGAAAAAGTTGGACTTAGTATACCAGACACTGAAATATACTTTTGCAAGCTTTATCTTTTGTGAAGTAATTTTAAATTCTATGTATTTATGGAAAACTTGTCTATTAATCAAACGATCCACTACTCTCCCCAACATTTCACTAGGCAGCCATTTCAAACTTTCTTCTATCAAATCTATTTTTAAAAAGCTAAAGTAAGCAGTTTGAAATGTCTTATCCTATTACAGATTATTAATCATCATTTTAATGAAAAAGAGAGATTTTATGTCGTGCCCCCAAATAGCCAATATTCACCTAGGATTCTGAAAGCTTAATTTGTCTACAATATTCATAAATGTCTAATTTTTCTTACTGGCTAAACTGAGAAATAGATGTTACTAAATAGAAATGGTTACATGTAGGAAAAAATAGACTTGCCTGTATCCAAATGTTTGTTTTACAGCTCAGCTGTGTGATTTTGGGGAAAAATGAACACCGTTTTGAGCCTTAAATCTTTCTTCCTAACATGAGGACAATTAACACCTACATTGTAGGAGTGCCCTGAGAATTAAGTGAAATAACTCATGTAGGATGCTTAGAATCACATATTTTACATAGTAAGACTTCATTAAAGATTTTAAAAAACAAATTTCACATCCTAAAACTGCAAAACACTTTACATGGCCCAAATTCTTTCATTTGAGGACTCAAGAGATAGCCTAGGGTCTTTACTTTTGTTTCTTAGATGGAGTTAGCTTTCTTTTCAGGCTGAATTAAGTTCTGTTTAGTACAGAACCATATAGCATCAGATGGGTTTCTTTGGAAGCAACTGAACCTCCATGTGCAGCAACTTTGAGTCAGAAAGTGAAAATAAAATGTGAAGAGTTGTGTTCAGGTAGAAGTAGGGCAGGGCTGCCTTTTAGGGATAGAAAAATAACAAAAATATATATTAATTAATTAATAAAACCCCCAATTTTCTTTCCGCTGTTATATAGGGAAGATGAAGTCTCAGAAACATCTATCCCAAGTGATTTTTAAATTACCAGTTCTAAAGAGAAAGCAGACCATGGCACCTGTATATTTTCCCTTACAAAATTATACACAAGGTTTAATTAATGCATTTTGTAAATTAGCCTTGTTTCGTTCCATCAAATCATATGCCAAGCACACACCAAGTTGATTCTGATTTTGTTTGTAGTATCCGCAATATAATTTCAAAGAACCATGTGAAGATGAGTGTGCTTCACACGGTGAGTGCTAAAGAACTCTATGAGAAATAACAATTGTGTTATGAAACATTTTATAGTTTACTATTGTTCATTAATCACTGATTTACATGAAACATGTTTATTTTTACTTCAATTAAATCTGGTTGACTAGAAACAAATATCAAGGTCAAAATATATTTTACAAGTATGGATAAATCTATCTCTCAGCAGGACTGGCCCTCGAAACCATTTTCTTGAAATGTCTACACAAAACAAGACGCACTCCTGACATAGGGGGCGTGTTGGTAGTAGAAAAGCGATGCTTTTGTGTTCCATGTGGCAATGAAAAGACATATAGAAAGAAAGCAGGGAAGGGTTACGCATGAGCCCTAAGTTAGTTATGTGTATGTTAGAGTATCTGTGGGTACAGCCACAGGCATGCACACACATACATGCACATGCAGACACACTCATCTGTGTTCTCCAGAAGGCACAAAGCCTGCTATCACATAACTGTTATTTAATGGAGGTATTCTGAATGCACTGCAGACAATTATTACTGGTGTTATGGTTAGCATTTCCGTCAGCACCAACATCCCTACTCTGAGCTATGCAGGATGATGGAGCCGTCCATCATATCTGCCCTGCAGGCGCACAGTCTCAAGTCACGAAACTGACAAATATGCTGAGACCAGGCAAAGGGGGAAAAGGTGGGTACCAGTCCTGGGCAGAAACAAGGAATGTATAATATCACAGAATCCATTTCAATCATCTTTGGTCCTTTCGTTTTATTTTGCTTTAATTTTACATAAAGAATTGAATTGTTCGTGGACATTTGAGGAAACAGAAAAAGACAGAAGGAAAGAGGAAATGTCCCGTTTTGCAATTAGTTGGGATGTTCTTAACAGTAAAGCATATGTATCTGCTCAATGTTACGTGGCAGCCTGGAGGGGAGGGGAATCTGGGGGAGAATGGAGGCTGTATACGTGTGGCTGAGTCCCTTTGCTGTGCACGTGAAACTGTCACAACATTGCTAGTTAATCGGCTGTACTCTAACACAGAATAAAGAGTTAAAAATAAAATGTAACTTTTCTCTATTTCTATAAAAAGATGTGAATAAAAGAGTTAGATACACTAAGGAAAGTGACATACTCAGGAAACCGAAGAGAGAGTGGGACAAATACAAGCAAGAAAAATCTGTGGGTATGTCTGAAAGTTTATAGGAAATGCATGTTCATTTTCTCCTGGGAGTCAGGGGAATTACTTTAGAAAGTGATTCTTACATATGTGTTTGTTCATATATCGAAAGACCCTTTCAGAATGTTCCTGAAATCGTATGAACTCACCCAGGAGTCAGTCAAGTTCAACATGGAGAAATATCAGAGTTCCCCTTAGGTCAGACTGTTAAAATAGGTAAATCTATTCAAGACATCCTGAGGCCTGTTTACAGGCTCCCCACACCTTTTTACTAACTAGGAGGTTCAACCCAATCGTTCATTACACGTGTTATGTTCCTCTCTGCTTCCCTGATGCTCTCTATACGAAAGTACAAACATTGATGAACACAACCATGAACATGCTCTTTGTGAGACAAGAGCTTATATACTTAAAAAGACAGGTTATAAAATGAATCTGCATCCAAATGTTTAATTTTGCTCTCTCATGCCAATTCTATTTTCTTCAAAGAGGAAACAAATAAAAGCACCAGTCAAAAACTTTTAAAAATCTGTATTTTTCCCAGCCAGGAGCATGTAATTGACTCATTGTTATCCCATGTAAATCAAGTCATTTGGTTTAATAAGTGTTNCCAATTCTATTTTCTTCAAAGAGGAAACAAATAAAAGCACCAGTCAAAAACTTTTAAAAATCTGTATTTTTCCCAGCCAGGAGCATGTAATTGACTCATTGTTATCCCATGTAAATCAGGTCATTTGGTTTAATAAGTGTTTCTTGATTGCTGGGTGTTAGGCACAGTGGAGAGCACCAAGAAGCTACTTCTTTGAAAATCTTACTATTTTGGAAGGAGTGGTCTTGACTGAGGACAGGCTGATATTAGTTAAGCATCAGATCAATGACTAAAATGTCTGCTGAGGTGTAACAGCATCATTATAACTAAGATGTAAGGTGTTGGAGGGACAGGCAGATTTAGCCATCATCATTCCACCTAGCCTGATCCCATAAAGACTGTTCTGTTTTAGCAGATCACACCCCCCAAATTCTTACCTTTATGTTTTAAAAACAGTTGAGGTCCTATGTCCATCAGGTTGAGGAAAAGATGTAAAAAAAAATTGTTTTAAGCAATAAGAAACTGGCTTACATGTTTTTATACCATCTAAATTTCTTTTTGGAGCAAAGAAAAGCTGTAAAGAAATTTAAAAAAAAATTAATAGGCATTTTTATGTTATCCTCAGCATTCTGCAGTGTTAGTACTTATTATGAACTCTTTAAAGGTATGTTAAGTAAATGAAAATTCAGGTGTGGCTGTGTAGATATACATAAGCCCTTCATGATGTCGTTGTGATTGACAGCTGGTCTTGCTTCCAATGTAGATAGACTTTCTATCTTGATGTCGTCCTCCAAAATCTATGATCATTCAGAAAGTTTCAACAATAAAAGTTTCACTTATCATGTCTTATGACATATTCCTTTTCAATTAGAGGAAATGTTTCATTGGAATTTTTTGTTTCCCTTCTACTCGAATAGTAAATTATGATGCTTTCAGTAATGAGGAAGAAAGTGATTTGAATTGCTTTTCTAAACAATTCTAAAACTGAAAATCCAGTCCATTCTGTATCTATGAAATTAATATGGTTGTTGTTCTTGTTGTTCAGTCGCTAAGCTGTGTCTGACTTTCTGCGACCCCATGGACTGAAGCACACCAGGAAATTATTTCTATCTTTTACTAAATCTTATTTCAGTCTGTCTTTCATAAGGAGAGTTTTTTAGAAAATTGAGTGATGCAGAAATTGAAGGAAAATATTTCTTCAGAAGGCCCTCTATTTTATCGTGAGTCTTAAATTGTTTAAAGCTAAATTATTTGAATTTTAATATTTTGAGTCTCAGTCATCATTGTCAGTGTTCTGGGGTTCATTTATGTTTATTTAATATATATATATGTAATGTTAAATTGCTTGTCTTTGAGAGTTTTAAGACATTTAGCAACCATATTTGAGCTATTTAAAATGACTAATCTTTTCTCTATTTCATTATGTTTGCTGTGTTTATTTCTTTAATTTTTGTCTTGTGGTGTTTATCTTATTTTAGAAGAATCAGTTTTGGAGGCTCCACATGGAATTCCTTATAATCTAGTGTATCATGGGGTAGATTGAAATTCAACCAGTGTCTTACTTAGGTTTTATTTTACAAAATAAGTGGAATTCACTGGTAATCTTCAGAGTGTTTCTCTATACTGTTAATCAGCTAAACATAACCATCAATTATAAATGCAAATTTTCAGGGTTAAATTGAGTGTTCAGATGCTCTAATGTAGCTTTTATTGGCTGTACATTGCCAAGTCTACACAACACAAAATAAAGTGTTGGGTCAATATTTATTTTTGAATTGGTGCTCTACAGTGAGCTAATATGGGGGTAATTCAGGTCAAGAAAAAAGAAATAAGGGTGTTACAAATGCAATAAGAAGGGTTTTTTTATTTGCGTATTTTTGCATGAATTATCTGGATTATGTCAACTGTGTAGACGTCTGTCTAGGAGTAGGATCTGAAAAGTTTATTCAAATGCTGACATTTGCAGAGAATAATATGAAGAGAGTACAGAAATCAGGAAAACATATTTTCATATGTGAGAAAGATAAAAAAAATTCATGGAAATTTTAGATTATTTTTCATATGGTCATTCTTTGCCTACAATTTTCTGATGAAAGCCTAATTAATTATCCATTTTCCTATTAAAATTTTATAAAGAAAAATAAGCAGAGCTTAATCATACAACCCACATTTTTTTCTTTTTTATCAACATCTCCAGAATAAGAATCATTTGTAAGCTTTGCTAGCAGTATACCATAGTGACAGGCTTCCAAACAAGGAGAAATAATTTATTAGCTCACAGTGTTTTTCCAGCCTTCCCCCCACCCAACCCTGAGGTGGTGTATAGGTGGTGCAATGAATAAATTAAGTGCATTTTCTGCCTTCTGCTTGGCATAAATCATTACTTTTCCAGGACCAAAGGGTGAGTGACTATTTGCAAGACTATTCTGAGTTAAATAAGCTTTGTAATCAAGTAGAGTGAGGATTTCATTTTATTTATTTATTTTTTGGCAAAATATTTATTTGCAAGATAGCTATAATGATTAAAATCATAGTCTATTGTGAAAGGAAAAAATAATGTCACAAAAAAAACTTCCAAACCAAGAAAATTAATCCATGTAAAATCAAATCAGTTTGCTGGGGTTTAATTTAATGTAAGGATTTTCCCTTTACTTACAATTACAGCTTTTACATGAAACATAACATATCCTAATGTTATTTTTGTGATAATTATTGCAGCTAATCATATCACAACCTACAAGGAGAATTTTCTCCACAAAGACAGTTACGCACATATAAAATGTATCTTATTTTATAATATGCTGTTTCATGTATTCCCAAGGCGACTGACTATTACTGAAGAATGTATTTTAATGTGGAACCACTGAGTTAATGTTTTAAGGGAAGACAATTAAAACCCTAGTCAGTGATGTGTATTTATACATTTTATAGCCATTTTAGATCTTAATAAACTAAAACAAATGGCAATTTTTCTCTTTAATGAAGATTTTAGGAAAAATGAAGATCATAGCCTTGTCTGCAGCTTCTTTATGCTCAAGGCACTGAACTAAAATTTTCAAATCAGAGCAACAGATGCAAGTCATGCATTACTCCACAAGACAAAGCAAATGCATAAAGGGTCTAGAACTCATTCTTGCTCATCAACCCTAAATCTTGATTAAATATGGAACAGAATAATTCTTCAAAAGTTTAACCAAAGGATGTAAAATGATTGGAAATAGTAAAAAGCAGGTTAATTTAAAAATAAAGATGCTAAGATAAATAGTGTGCATCCATTAAAGATGATATTGTCGATGATAAACATAAGATCAAGGGATAGTGCCAAAGCAAGTTACAAAAATCACTACATACATTATAATAGAACTCTTCCAAATTTCATGGACTTTTAGAACTAAGTGTGGAAGGTGGCATACAAAGATTTTAATAATATTTTATTTCTCAGATTTATGCTATGATGACCTGCTGCATGCTATATTTTCTAGTTGTTCTATAACAAGAAGAGTAGGCTTGCTTCAGTATTAAGAAACAATAAGTTGCTTTGGAATTTGGAAGTACATACTAATTCTAGGGGTTTTTTCACAGATAAGTGAAAGATTTTCCTGATCCAGTTCAGTTCAGTCATTTAGTCCTATTCAACTCTTTGCAACCCAGTGGACTGTAGCACACTAGCCTCCCTGTCCATCACCAACTCCCGGAGTGCACTCAAACTCATGTCCATTGAGTCGGCAGTGCCATCCAACCATCTCATCTTCTGTCATCCCCTCCTCCTCCTGCCTTCATCTTTCCCAGCATCAGGGTCTTTTCAAATGAGTCAGTTCTTTGCATCAGGTGGCCTGATTACCAATATTCAATAGCAAAGTGTTTATGGGGAGCAAACTTAAACACATTCATCTGTTTTGTCATCAATTCATTTATTCTGCAATGCACATCAGTCACTGTGCCTGGATAGCATCGAAATAAATAAGCATAAGTTACGCTTTCATGGAGCTTCAAGTTTGGCTCTGGTTAGGATGTTATTTCATTCTGTAGACCCCACCATGGATTTGACTTTGGAGATTCCACTCCCATATTTCTAACTAACATACCATGAAAAACATTAACTTTTTCAGCATAGTGAGACCCAAATAACATTCAAGGACAATATGTGTGTAAACATCTATGTGTACTTGAATGCATTTTTTTTCTTTTTTTTTGGTTGCTCTGGGTCTTCGTTGTTCTTGAGAGCTTTTTTCTAGGGTGGTGTGCAGGGGCTACGCTCTGGTTGCTGTGCTTGAGCTTCTCATTGCAGTGGCTTCCCTTATTGCAGAGCATGCGCTCTAGGCACTCGATCTTCAGTAGTTGTGGCTCTCTGGCTCTAGAGTGTGGGCTCACACACTCAGAGTTGTGGGTCACAACTGTACTGTGAGTTTATCTGCTCTACAGCACGTGGAAGCTTCCCAGAACAGGGATTCAACCTGTGTGTCCTCTGCTGTGACAGAAAGATTCTTACCCAATGTGCCACCAGGGAAATCCTCTTAAAGAAGAACATCAGAGTTGTAACAAACAATGGCACAGAAAGAGTTCATAGACAGAGAAAGATTAGAGTGTGTTTTACCTTGACCTGGTGTTGAGATATTATTCCAGAATCCATGAAGAGAAAGCTTCAGAAATAACAACAGAGAGAGATAACAGGAAAAAAATGACAAGACAGAACAGTTACTTGTATCTTTTTTATACTTAACTTTATTTGCCAACCAAATATATTAGAATTTCTTCCTAGAGATTTATTGATAAAGTGTAAGAAAGTGTCTAAAGTATGTTGAACTAGATATTTTAAGGCGACTACATAAATAAAAAGCACCATGTTATTAGTGTTTAGTAGATAGGGAAGACTGTGAGTTTTATTTTTTTCTTCTAAATAATTTAAGTTTAATAATTTTCTGACATTTCAATTATTACAATGAAGGATGCATAGAAGAGGATTTCTGAAAAGCTTGTGATTTTTAAATTCTACACTGTAATATCTTCCCACTAAGAGATGTCTGGACGATTCCCCTGGGTCTGGCGGAGGCACAGTGTGCTGAGTTCACATGGACCAGAAGCGAGGCTGGGAGCCATCCGGAACAGGAGGAGAAGGGCATCTAGTCTGAAGCTTCCAACGGGTGAAACAGTGGTCTGCTGCAAAAAGTTAGAATCTAACTGCCATGCTTAGTTAAGTAGTGTTCAAAAGGAGCTTAGAGCTGTGTTTGTTTGTTGTTGATTTTCTTTTTTCCTTTTTTGGGGGGAAGAGGTATGCTGCTCACTTAATACATACTGGCTGTTGTTGGTTAGTCACTCAGTCCTTTCTGACTCTTTGTGAGCCCATAGACAGTGGCCCACCAGGCTTCTCTGTCCATGGGATTTCCCAGATAAGAATACAGGAGTGGGTAGCCATTTCCTTCTCCAGGGGAATCTTCCCAACCCAGGGACCAAATCCACATCTCCTGCATGGCAGGCAGATTCTCTACCACTGAGCCGCAAGGGAAGCCCTGTCATTCTTTTATTATAACAAAATATTTAATATTGATCTGTGTCCTGAAAGTCACATGATCTCCTGGCAGTTGAGTCTATCTACAGAGAATTTAAAGGAGGCATTTTACCCCCAAAATGAAATCCTAATTAGAAGTGAACTACAATGAACCATCTGCTTCTGATCTGGAAGAGACACAGAGAAAGTCACTTTCACTTTTCCTGACTTCTCCTGATTCTTCTTCACTTAAGAGCAGGAAGGAAGATTGGAATTAAGAGACAAAATCTGGGACTTTCTTGGTGGTCCGGTGGTTAAGACTGTGCCTCATCTGCAGGGACCATGTGTTTTACCCCTGGTTGGAGAGCTAAGATCCTGCATGCCATGCGGTGGAGTCAAAAAATACAAAAAAAAAAAAAAAATTAGAGATGGAATCTGAAGGGTAAGCAGACTATAGGATTTTTTTCTGCAAATCCTGTATTTCACTTCTCAGTCACATAAATATTTCACTCCCAAGTATATAAAGCAGTAGGTTTCCTCTTGTTTATAATCTAAACCTCTGGTTAAACAATAGAAATTTGACAGTAAGACTATTCTTTTTTTTTTTTTTTTCTGAAAAAGATTTATTTTTTTCAGTTGTTAACCTACATGTTATTTTCACAATGTAATTGTACCTTCAGTGATTCTCCTTGTTTGGGGACAAAACAGTAAACTTTTATCAGTGAATAATGATATAAAGAAAAAAATGGGATACGTTAAAAAAAAATCTTGCAATTGGTACCAAGAGGCTATATTTTGAAAAGAGTTGCTAACCTTATCATCAAATGAGAGATGGAGAACTTTGTTAAAATTATGGGGAACATCTCAAGTACAGGGCATTAGGTTCGACTTTGCAAAGTCATTGGTATTGAAAAACTGACTCCTACCTGTGATCTTGGGAAAATAAAATGTGACATGGATATGTGAACACATTTGGGGCCAACCTCCTTGAATGAAATACCAACACCTGGTTGGATTCTGACTGGACTGGAGTAGAGAGTGAGGGCTGAGGTAGGGGTTATGGTGAGCCATGGGAGATCGTGTCCATGTGGGTGTACTATGGGGACATTTTAGGGGTTTCAGCCAGGCAAGAACTTCATAGCAGCTGGTGAGATGAAAGATGCGAAAATGCTGGGACATAAGGATTCTGTTAAGAGTCGTAAATTGATTTTCTGTGAGAGAAATGGAGATGGGGATTCTTTAAATATTTCTGACGGTAGGCCAGGTATCTTGCAGTTCTTTGAGCAGCTGTGTCCTGTGGGTTCCTTTGGTGTTCAAGGCTGGCCTAAAGCACCAGACCTCTTCCAGAAGATGAGATCTGTCTTCTATCCAACGCACATGGTACTGACTCTGGGATGAAAATTGCATTCATCCTTGCTCAGTTTTACTAGCTGGTGTTGATCAGGTTTTTAATCTGGCTATAATGTATATCATTTTTAAAATTATTGGAAAGGTAATGCTCTTTGCTTCCTAAAGCTTAGACAATACTGGAGAATAAAATGGAAAAGTATTAACCAAAATTCTATCACTCTGAGATAACATTTGAAAGACTAGTATGTTTCCATCAAGGCTTTTTTTCTCCTGAGGTCACACACACACACATTCAAACACAATGCATGTACACATACATTCATTGCCTTTTAAAATATATATATGTGTATATATATATACAATGGCATTAATCTTCAAAAACATTCTTTTAATGGCACCATAGCATTCAATTCATAAATGTTGGTCAAACAGATTTTCTTTCAAATATTTTATTCTTTTAAGAGTTTTAATATGGACCATTTTTAAAGTCTTTGTTGAATTTGTTACCATATTGCTCATTTTATGTTTCAGTTTTGATGGGATCTCAGTTCTCTGACCAGGGATCAAACTCACAGCCCTTGCATGGGAAGGCTTCCAGGGAAATCCCCAAAGAGGAAATGTTGAGGAAAACAACTAGAAATGGAATTTTTCTTTCTGGTTCTTATGAATCAATTTATCAAGCCTCAGTGGTGTTTACTTAAAGACTTTTGTATTATGCAGAGAGCATTTCTCTGTTGTGTCCAAGAGAAAAGACTGAACATCATTGTTTTTCCAAAATGCCCGACTGAAATCAAGTTAGACTCTGTCAATGGCACTCCCCTCATCTACCACTTGTTAACCATATCAAACATGGAAATGAGTTTAGTTTGGCATAACTCATAATGTCATTTGGGAAGAAGGCAGAAGGAGCAGTGCCAATGTTAATGTGCACTGTGTGAATAATTTACTTTAATTTCAATTAAAGCACCAGGAGGAGGTGTAGGAAACCTTTCCTGTGGCTGCGCTAGGCTCTGGGGTTTAACTTGGTTAGCAGAACAATTTAGGTAGCTTAGGGACCTAAATGTGGAGCCAAGATGTTGTGGGAAGGACACAAAATANGGTGAGATGTGTATAAGAGACAGGTAGGAAACCTTTCCTGTGGCTGCGCTAGGCTCTGGGGTTTAACTTGGTTAGCAGAACAATTTAGGTAGCTTAGGGACCTAAATGTGGAGCCAAGATGTTGTGGGAAGGACACAAAATAAATAGCAGGCTCCATAGTAGGAGAATGAAAAGCCAAGAGGAAAACAACAGAGCAGTTAGACTGGGGCTGTGCGTTAGTAATCTCTATAAAGGGCGAGTGAAAGAGAAGAATTAAATGGGTCCAGAGGTCCATTTGGAGAGGTGAAAAGAGATACGATGGGCAGAGAATCACAAGAGAACGCTCACCTTGCCTTTGTAACCCAAAGATTCAAGGCTGTTTGTTGTGGAATTTTATTGTTGCTAATTATCTAAAACTTTCGGCCAGCTTGACTTACAGTCTCCCAGAACATTAACTATCATCTTCTAGGATAGTTAAGCTGATGGGGTCATATTTCTAATTTTATAATCTCTGTGCTTATTCTTCACTAAATTTTTTTAAAATTTTTAGTGGAGGATAATTGCTTTACAGTATTGCCTTGGTTTCTGCCCTACATCAACATGAGTCACCATAGGTATCCCTATGTCCCCTCTCTCCCTCCTGAACCTCGCTGCCACCTTCCACCCCATCCCAGCCCTCTAGGCTGCCACAGAGCACTGGATTTGAGCTCCCTGCATCACACAGCAAATTCCCACAGGTTGTCTAATTTCACACATGGTAATCAGTGCTATTCTCTCAGCTGCCCCACCCTCTCCTTCCCCAGCTATATCCATAAATCTGTTCTCTATGTCTGCGTCTCTCGTTGCCCTGTAGACAGGCTCATCAGTGCCATCTTTCTAGATTCCTTATACATGCATTAATATACAACATTTGCTTTTCTCCAGGTTTACCCTTATTTTTAATTAATTTGTTATAATTGGAGGGTAATTACTTTATTCATAAGTGTTCTTCTGTTGTCTTTGTCTTTCCTCTCAGAACTACACTGATGCTGGAGTTGATGTTTAACCTACACACTCTCTTGGCCTAGACAGACCCAACCAGATATGGACCTCTCTCTTCCAGTACCAGCAACGTCTTCTATTTAGGGCACCTTGAAATCTTAAAGATGCTACGGGTCACTTCTTATGTCTTCAAAATTGATCTTCAAATCATAGGCAATGTAAAGACACTTAGCCTGTGAATGTCAGATCAGGGGAAAAGTGGATGATTTCCACCCATTTTCAAAGATTTCAGTGCAGAAATATTCAGTGATGTGCCTAAGATGATTTATTCAATAGAAAATGAACTGCTAATAAAAGCCATGACCCCTAACTCTCTGATTACTTTTTACCTCCTCAACCTGTCTACCTGGCTACTGAATGAGGTAAGATACAAATGATGAAGATTACGCAGAGATGCAATTCTTTTAATGTAGGATATAATATATGCATAGTGAGTGCTAATACATGGTTTTGAAAGTAAGGGCAATATTGAATATACTTTAAAAATATTTTGAATACTGGTTAATCTAAATTTAAGTTGACATATAGTTGCTGTATGCATATAATTTATAAATATACAATATATAAATTTTCCTATATTAACAGAACAGCCTTATCTCTAGCCCTCTATCATGGGGCTTAGCAAACTCAGATCTTGGGCCAAGTCTGGCCCATCACCTGTTTTTGCCAATAAAGTTTTATTAAAAAATAGAAATATGCATTCCTTTACATATTTTCTGTAACTGCTTTCATGATAAAACAGGATGAACCTAGGACTTATTATACAGAGTGAAAGAAGTCGGAAAAGCAAATGTTGTATATTAACACAGAGACACACATATGTATACATGGAATCTGAAAAGATGGTACTGATGAACCTGTTTGCAGGACAGCAATGGCTCACAATCAACTGTGGAAGATTCTGAAGGAGATGGGCATACCAGGCCACTCGACCTGCCTCTTGAGAAACCTGTATGCAGGTCAGGAAGCAACAGATAGAACTGGACGTGGAACAACAGACTGGTTCCAAATAGGAAAAGGAGTACGTCAAGGCTGTATATTGTCACCCTGCTTATTTAACTTCTATGTAGAGTACATATGAGAAACGCTGGACTGGAAGAAGCAGAAGCTGGAATCAAGATTGCTGGGAGAAATATCTATAACCTCAGATATGCAGATGACAAGTTATGGCAGAAAGTGAAGAGGAGCTAAAAAGCCTCTTGATGAAAGTGAAAGAGGAGAGTGAAAAAGTTGGTTAAAACTCAACATTCAGAAAACTAAGATCATAGCATCCAGTCCCATCACTGCATGGAAAATAGATGGGCAAACAGTGGAAACAGTGGCTGACTTTATTTTCCTGGGCTCCAAAATTACTGCAGGTGGTGACTGCAGCCATGAAATTAAAAGGCGCTTACTCGTTGGAAGGAAAGTTATGACGAACCTAGACAGCATATTAAAAAGCAGAGACATTACTTTTGTCCACAAAGGTCTGTCTAGTCAAGGTTATGGTTTTTCCAGTGGTCATGTATGGATGTGAAAGTTGAACTATAAAGAAAGCTGAGTGCTGAAGAATTGATGGTTTTGAACTGTGGTGTCAGAGAAGACTCTTGAGAGTCCCTTGGACTGCAAGGAGATCCAACCAGTCCATCCTAAAGCAGATCAGTCCTGGGTGTTCATTGGAAGGACTGATGTTGAANCTTCTATATTTTCTGTCTTCTCCAATAAAATGATAATTTTGCAAGCTCATTTCTGATTTCTCATGTGCTCTTCTCAGCATCTTGAGTAGACTGTCACTTTGACCAAGAATAGGGGTGAAATTTTGGAGTGATAAAGTTCTGAACAAGTTAATCTCCTCTCCCTGGATTTCATAGAATTGCTTAGTGACACAATTATATTCAGTTTCCAAAATTAGATATAATCATTTTCTTCCTTGTAAAGGTTAATAGACACTTAAAAGCAACAGCAAGTGATTGGATAGGCTTCTAAATTTGGGATTTCAAGATCAAATAATGTGGCTTCATGCTACACAAAAATATTGAAATATTTTCTATTTTGATGTTATACATTCCATGCATGAGCTAGGTCCCAAATTTATTTATTTAAAGAAGACCACTCTCATGAACTCTAGACTTATACAATAAGCTGCTTTTATGACTATCTCAAAAAATGTTGCATATGCATGCTTAGTTGCTCAGTTGTGACTTTTTGCGACCCCATGGACTGTAGCCTCTGTCCACGGGATTTTCCAGGCAAGAATACTGGAGTGGGTTGCCATTTCCCTCTCTAGTGGACCTTCCCAACCCAAGGATCAAACTTGAGTCTCCTGCATTGGCAGGCAGATTCTTTACCACTGCGCCACCTGAGAAGCCCCAAATATGCTGGCTGCCAAGTAAGTAGAAACAAAACTTAGCAGGTACCAATAAGACCCTTAATACACTTCTAGCCTACTTGGCTTCCTTCAGTTCTCACCATCTCAATTAATGGGTCATTCTTTCTCTAGTTCTTCAGATCCCAAATTGAATTCCATCTGTTTGTTTATCCCTAAATGTCTGTGTGGCATCAATAAGGTACTAAGAATCTTAACATTTCTCCTTCTCAACCTCCCTTTCTTCTTGTTCTTCTCAGCTTAAAATATGTGCACTGGATCACTTTGCAGCCCTACCCACCCTGTGTTTTGTTAACTAATATTTTATCTCTAAGCTGCCTTTGCTGTACTCTGAAAAGAAAACAAAATGTAATGCTATAGCTGCAGGTGAAAATAACTCTATGTGTCCAGATCATCTGTGATCACAAAGCATGATAAACTTCTTAAAGGCAAAGTTTAAAACATCCAGCAGGCTTAGATTTCATGATTAAATTTTGAATCCAAACATTTTTATTTCCTGTGAAATTTTAGTGTCCTTTAGAGTTGGAGCATGTTTGTTTTGTTAAAAGCAACTTTCCCTTTGATTGCTGAAGCGTTTCATTCTTTCTATAAATGTCATAGCAAATCTACATACTTTATGTTTTCCTTTTTTTTTTCCCCAAGAACAGTCAGCAAAAATTGTGTTCTCAAGTGCCCTGAGAACAAGGGCATTGATCGCTCCAGTTGGAGTTTTAGGCCACCTTCTTCTTGTCACTCTCAGCTGTAATTTAAGATATCAGCTTTAAATTATTTAGCAGCTTATAAGTATAAATAATTTACCAGTCAACAACTCAGGCGACAGCCCATTAATCAGTCTGCAAACGTGTGCACTGATGTCACGCTGTGGTCTGTGTTGGGCTGAGTCCTGATGAGATCCATGTGCCCAGAGCCCCTTGTCTCCCTCCCCTCCCTAAGATATGACCTGTCTTACTTGCAGATTGAATTAATTGGGGCTCACGTTGACAGGTGCGCTCAAGAACTCTAACCTCCAGAGGTGGGACCAAACTTTCTTACAGCAGCAGGTGCAGTCGTGGCTTTGCTGCCACTGACTGATTACGACTGCACTGTGGCATCCCCGAAGGACACGTGTGGAGAAGATGAATTAAGGAAAAGCATTTTAGCAGAAAGGTGGGTTTTTTTTTTTNTAACCTCCAGAGGTGGGACCAAACTTTCTTACAGCAGCAGGTGCAGTCGTGGCTTTGCTGCCACTGACTGATTACGACTGCACTGTGGCATCCCCGAAGGACACGTGTGGAGAAGATGAATTAAGGAAAAGCATTTTAGCAGAAAGGTGGGTTTTTTTTTTTTGAAATAAGGGATTTGTAGTAATGTTTAGTGTTTATTTTTATCTTCTTGTCTAGGTGCTGGGTTTTTAAGGTTTGACTGATCATTTTTTTCAGGAACTATATTTCCTTCCCCCATCCCTGTGTTCTAATGGCAATGTGGCAGTTTCTTTCCATAATCTTTGGGCGTTTCATCATTTCATTTTTCATTCAAGTTTTTTTTTCCTTTTCTTTTTTTTTTAAATTTTTTGGCTGTGCTGTAGGGAATGTGGTTTTCTTAGTTCCTTGATCAGGGTTCGAACCCATGTCCCTTGCATTGGAAGATCGAGTCTTAACCACTGGGCCATCAGGGAAGTCCAGTTTTGTGTGTGTATATATATGCACATAATTCAATATATAATATATAGTGTATATGTATATTTAATTCAATATATATAACATATATAATTCAAGTTATAGTTGGACTTTTTTTTTTACAATAATATTAGTACTCTTCTAAGTCTTGTTAGCCTGATAGGGATATACAACATCTTCCTATAAAAACTATGACATATTAATATAAAACACATTCAAAATTTGTACAAAAGACTGATGGGATAATCTTTGGGTAAAATTGTAGACTCTCTTCATAGGGTAACTAGGAGCCCAAATTATTGTGTAGTTATGCAGACCCTCCTTTTGAGTATTAAGATGAAGAGAAGTAAACCATCCACAGGGTAGGGTCTACTCTGGTGGCCCCTCAAGGCACTGTGCTTCTAGTCTCTGTCTCCTTCAAGAACTCTCTGAAAGCACAAAGTTAACTCCAAGGTTCTGGTCTGCCCTTCCCTGCAGCAGCGTGCATCAACCCTGCCTGAGCTCTGGGTGTTCCATGAGAAGGTGCCCCCGACACAGTCCGGCTTCTCTCTGTCTTGCTGTGTCCTTGTTGGTTCAAGCTTCACTGTGGCCTGAGAAGGACATTTGTTTCCAGCTTTAGGTTTCATTTAACATCCTGGACCAGAGATCGTGCGGTTTCTGTCTAAACCTTTTTGCCACTGTAATAATTCGACCACTTTGGCTTTCACTGAGGCAGACACAGAGGCTAGCTTCAAGGTGGTGTCCACAGTTTACAGTGAAATTTTATTGGAACTGTTTTCCAAGCTGGACCAGGAGCCCTCTGCCTGGGGTGTCTCTCTCTGGGGATGCCACTTGCATTCAACCCTGCCCTGGATCACATAATCCTCACTAAGCTGAAGCTCTTTACCCAGTCTCACCATAGACGTTAACTCCTGTTTACAGAGTCCATCTGTCCTTTTCAACCAGTCTCCTGACTCAACCAGCTGCCCTTTGTCTTACTGTAATCCATGCAACTCCCATAGGATGAGGGCTTGTTACATGCCAGGCACTAATGACGTAGCTTTGCAGATAATTTACCACTTAATGTCCCTCACTACACAGACATGTTAATGAGGATGCTGTAGGATACTGAACCGAACAGCAGGAGAGTGAGGGTCCAAATTAGGCCTTCAAAGTTCACACTGTGTACTCTTTACTTTGTGGTCCTAGTTGTGGCTGACTCTGCAACCCCATGGACTGTAGCTCATGAAGATCCTCTGTCCACAGACTTCTTCAGGCAAGAATACTGGAGTGGGATGCCACTTTCTCCTCCAGGGGATCTTCCCGACCAAGGGATCGAACCCATGTCTCCTGCACTGGCAGGTGGGTTCTTTACCATTGAGTAACATGGAAGCTCCTTGTGCTATACAGTAGGTCCTGTTTTAATGTTAACTTCTTGAATCTGCTCCGTCTCCTGATACTCCGTATAGCTTTCTTCTCCTTGAATTGCTGTTTGCTAGTCTTCCACTTTCTCTCCATCCTTAGCTGTTCATGGAAACCATGTCCATTTTCTCCTTACTAAGCATCGCATGTCCCATGTCTCTGTATTGACTTGTTCTCTGCCCTCTCTGCCCAATGCCAGGGATTTCTCAAGCCAAACCTCCACCAAGGATTGTTCATAGGTTTTCCTGTATTAAATCAACCATATATATATAAGAGATAAATTACACTGTATGTCTAAAGACAGTTCTTCATACCTTTTGTCCAATCAACTATTTGCTGAGTGAAGACACATACTTTCCTGTACTTGCCATTAACGCTGGAACGCAGTTAAAAATAATCTGGCATGTATGTAACAGTATCAAATCAACTAGCCTATGTATGTGTGTGTGTACTCAGTTGCTCAGTTATGTCTGACTGTTCGAGACCCCAGGGACTCCTCTGTCCATGGGATTTCCCAGGCAAGATGCTAGGGTGGGCAGCCATTCCCTTCTTCAGCCACTAGCCTGTTTTTAAGTGCCTAAATAAGCTACTTTATAGTCACTTTGAAACTTCCACAACAACTTGCTGTAATAGCAGATGCAGGGCTGAGCAAAGTAAGTTATTTAGATATTTACTGAATTAATTTTACTCAGCACACAGTTCCAATCGCCTACCACTCTGAATGAGTCCAGAGAATGAGCACAGAAAAATGTAAATATGCACAAGACTCAGTCTTGCTGTTCCTCGCCATACAGGAGGCTCACCCCCTCCCCAAGCCCACCACCTGGGGAAGTTCTGGCTCTATTAAAGATTTGCCTTAAGCGTCAGTTCACCAGCAAATCTTTCTCTAGACTTAACTCCCTGGTGATGACAATACCACCTTCATTTCTCTAAATCCAGTGCCCACACAGCATCTGCCACAGAATTGCCACTCAGTAGGTATTTGTTCAGTTCATTTAAACCATGATTCTGTACTTAACAAGTTCACAGGACTGATTCACAGCACAGCAGTCTTATCTAAAAACAACAATGATCAATTGTTCATTTCTTAGGAGAAAATGATAGCACAATCAATCATTAACCCTTGGCCAAATCAGACGTTAAATTTTTTTTTTTTTATATTTTGCTTTGTTCTGTCATTATGATCTGTGTCAAATTCTTCTCATTAATCATTGGCATACTACTATATATTCAGCAGGTTTGGGACACCCATCCTGAATAATAGTAAGAAAATAGGACTTATCAGTAGAATAAATGCTTTGCTGTCCCCATGATAGGTTAGTGGCTGGGGATAAAATTCTCAGCATCTCAGGAAAATACGAGAAAGTTTAAAATATATAAAAATAACAAAACAGCCAGAAACAGGACCAAAACTGGAAGTGCACTCAAAGGTAAGTAAAACAGTTACACCCAACAACAAGACAGGTATTGTAGTAACATCTTCCATTTTAGTATTTGTGACTTTTATTCAAATGAAGATAGAATCACCTTTGGAAAATGCACTGGTAAAGAAGCATTTTTGTAAATAATTGCTAAGGAAGCCTGGACTTTTAAATATCAAGTTTTATTGTGTAATGCATAGGAACATATAATTTTCTTGGGAGAAGATTCATATGGCTCATAGAAAGTGTCTGCTTGAATTGATATTTCCAGCAACCTGAGCTCCCCTACAGCTGCAAGACTCCTTGTGTACATCTTGTTGGTTGTGGAATAACAGTTTCTAAGTGGTCAATTACTAGAACTATTCTAACAGGGTAAAGAGGACCGCAAGAATCCCCATTTCAGTCCTGGGCACAGTGGTTTGACTGCAGTGCTACGTGAAGCCCTGCAATATTTCTAAGGAAATTTTTTTCTTAATGGACAAGTAATTTCTCTTAATGGACCATCATAGTCTAAATATCCAGCTGAAAATATTTTCTCGATATATTTCCTTCTCCTTCTTTAGGATATTTTGACTAGCTTCTTAGCCTTTTGGCTAAGATCAGGTATGGTATGGAGGCTTCCCTGGTGGCTCAGTGGTAAAGAATCCACCTGCTAATGAAGGAGAAGCAGGTTCAGTGCTTGGGTTGGGGATATCCCCTGGAGAAGGAAATGGCAACCCACTCTATTATCCTTGTCTGGAAAATCCCATGGAAAGAGAAGCTTGGTGGGCTAGAGTTCATGGGGTGCAAAAGAGTCAGAAGTGACTGAGCATACATACATAGTAGCTCTTAATGGCTGTGAATACAAAGAGGATGAAACCCAAGATGTCAACTGTGTTCACCGTTTGGAAGTTTCATAAAGCTTGTAGATATCTTTAAAATGTGGAAATTCNAAAAGAGTCAGAAGTGACTGAGCATACATACATAGTAGCTCTTAATGGCTGTGAATACAAAGAGGATGAAACCCAAGATGTCAACTGTGTTCACCGTTTGGAAGTTTCATAAAGCTTGTAGATATCTTTAAAATGTGGAAATTCAATATATGAGGTTTATTTCTGGTCATAAATAAAGGTAATTGAATGTTGATGATTTTGTATGATGCCTATGCATAGCCTTTTTAATTCTGGAGATCGGTTTGAAATAGTGAAAACTATGGCTTACAAGGTCTTGAAATGGCAAGTGATCTCGATGCAAAGAGGATGCTTAGATCAGAAACCTAGGAGATTTATAGAGGCAGAGCCTAAATCTCCATTTTCTAGCATAGAGTCATTTGAAATACTAAGAACACATTCAATTCATTTCAGGAAAACAACAGAAATATTCAGATAGATATTTAATTTTTTTCAGAAGTGATCTCCTCACAAAAATTCAGTCCAGTACTTGCAATTACATTTAAACCCATTAATTCCCCTCACAATCTTGTTTATAAAGACACTCTGATGAGTGAACATCACAAGAGACAAGCAGAATTGTCACAAATTATATGTCACTGACATCAAAATAATGAGATTTTGACAGAGTTATGAAAACATAATTCTTCACGCCACTTATCAATCCTACAAAAATATGTAAATTACCTTTGTGTGTGTATGTGTGTGTGTGTGAGCGTTAAGTTGCTTCAGTCCTGTCCAACTTTTTGTGACCCATGTACTGTAGCCCACCAGGTTCCCCCGTCCAAGAATACTGGAGTGGGTATCATGCTCCAGGGATCTTCCTGACTTAGGGATTGAACCTGCATCTGTTGCGTCTTCTGCACTGGCAGGCAGACTCTTTACCACTAGTGCCTATCTTTGGCAAAGGCTGAATAGTCAGCCCAAAGTGTCCCATGCAATGTACTGAATGAATGCTTCCCCCAAGTAGCACTAATCTTAGCAGTCCTTTAAATTTTATTGAACAAGTATAATCAACATTAATGAATTTCTCACTGTTTCAATGGGCAATATCGGACAGTATTTCAATAGTACAGCTTTAGGTTTTAATAAGGCAGTGCAAAGGTTATGACAAAAGCTGTAAGCATATGAAATGCAGAAACTATAGAAAACAGCAGAATATTCAATGACTGAATTACACTTTGAAAACCAAGGAGTTGAAAACATTTTTCCTGCACTTTTAGACTCTAACTCTTTTATTTACAAAATTATAAGCTTTACATACCTCTACACACCTTTACTTTCTACATACCTCAACATTTACATACCTTTACATTCTTTTTTAAAAATTCCACCTTCCAGTAGGTATTATCCATATTTTTTGAATAAGTTGCTATGTAGTGCTGTGTGCTTAGTCGTGTTTGAGACCGTTTGGACTGTTCCTCTCCAGGCTCCTCTGCCCTCGGGATTTCCCACGCAAGGATACTGGAGTGGGTTGCCATTTCCTTTGAACCCACATCTCCTGTATCTTCTGCATTGCAGGCAGATCCTTCACTTGCTGAGCCATGAATAGGTTAAACGTCGTACAAAGTTAAATGGCTTACATAAGGACCTCAAATTCTACTTTAAACAAAGAGGAAGGTACAGCTATCTGTCCACACATATACATATCACATATGTGCATGCTTATATAAACAGATAAATAAAATGTTACATTAGAAATTTCCAACATATTAAAAAGTGAATTAAAGGATATGTTTCTCAAAAACGGATGCAGCATATATAAGATATCTAATGAATATAGTAATTCTCTTTTAGATTTGAATTTCTATAAAAAAAATTATACCATTCATTTTCCTGAGGGCACATGGATAAGTAAATTATATAACTTGAAAGTGAACACAATCCTCCAAAACAGGAAAACATTTTGCTTTACACTTTAGCAGAATGTGTTGGGTTTAGGGGCCTGGGGGAAAAAGGCATAAACTCAACTACAGTGGATATATGTCAAAGTGTACATGCAACATATTAAAATGAGCAGACATATAAAAACAAAAAAATGATGTTTATAAACGAAGTTATATTCTCTCGGGCATTTTGAAACCTATAGGGACCATGTTTATAATAGAAATGTTAACATACCTGGAAGGTAAAATCAGCAAAATAATTTAGGAGAAAATGTAAAGTTGAAATGGGGGCAAATACTATAAGCGCTTTTTCTGTTGCTGTAAAGAAACATGTTGACAGAGAAGAATCAGGATGAAGGTAAACATGAAAGAAAACCAAAACAGGAAATGGATCCCTGCGTGTCTGCCACGAACCCCGAGACTGGCAAAGGATAAGAATGAAGTGTCCTCAATTTAAATAACATATCCATATCTTCCATGAGGGAATTAAGCTCCTTAGATGCACAGTGCATTAAATAATACATCCAAATTTCAACGAGGTTTTAACAGAGATGGAGTGAAAGTGACGAGCAAGCTAAGCAGAGAGACAGAAGAGGAAATGAAGAAGAAAAATGAAAAAGGTGTACACGAGCTCCCAATCCTGAATCCCCCTCTCACCTCCCACCCCACAACGTCCTGTGGAGGATTCATGTCGATGTATGGCAAAGCCAATAGAGTATTGTAAAGGAAAATAAAGTAAAAAAAAAAAAAAAGGAAAAAGGAAGGAAAGAAGGAAGGAGGGGAAGGAAGGAACAAGGTACAGAGAGAGAGAAGGAATAAAATAGCTTCATAAAGCTTGCAATAAATTCTTAAAATTCAAGAATCTACCTTGTGGAAAAAAGATATTTTAGAAGTCAGGAGTCTGGGCATATATTATTTGAGAAAAAAGTAATTTAGGGAATTTAAAAAACCTGTTAGCAAAAGCTGAAAAAAAAAAAGAATGAAAGCATCTTAATTTTCACCTGTGTGTTTAGATGGGCCTCTGGATACAGAAGAAATGGTCTTTAATACTGAACTTGGGGTTTCTTTCNTTTAAAAAACCTGTTAGCAAAAGCTGAAAAAAAAAAAGAATGAAAGCATCTTAATTTTCACCTGTGTGTTTAGATGGGCCTCTGGATACAGAAGAAATGGTCTTTAATACTGAACTTGGGGTTTCTTTCCTTTCTGAATAAAGGGTGGGTTTTTGCCATATTTAAGTCTGTTTATGGCTTTCATTAACCAAGTTTTTTTTCCCTTAGAATACATGTTCTCTACCCTACCTTTGTGACTTCTAGGCAATGCCAGTGCATCAAGAATGAAGCTACATCATTCATAAGGATGAAGCTACATCATTCATAAAACATTAAAAATGGAGAATGGTCCAAAGTTCAAGTTATTCATTGCAGTCATGTGTGACAAGAAGTAGCAGTCCACACTGGGAAATATTTATAAACAAAGTAAATTCTCTCCACCAAGGATTTATATTTATTAGTAATTACAAGAAATTTTTGAGCATCCTTAGAAAACAATGTGTGTGTATAAGAAGTAATAAGGATTTGGAAAGAAATGAATATTAATAACTGTTATCTGTTGTTCTTCAAGAGATTGTTAGCATAAATTCAGAATGACACACATGATCTGGTTGCCTTGTATAAAATCGTGGCCTCTTCTTAGACATGTAATATTAACTAAATGTAATAAAAATTCCTTTCAATCTTAGGACCAGCTCCATGCTCAGCTATAGAAGGAAACAAGTAATTCAGCCTCAGAGTTACTAGGCCTGTGGACCTTGCTCTGCTAGGGCCAATGGATGGAGGTGCCTTGGGTGGACGGCAGGGCTCCACTGGCTAGAAGCTGATGCAGACAGCAGAGTGCTTTTTCATACAGAGACAGAGCTTCCTAATTTACTCCCTGAAAGAATTATCTTAAAAGAGTACGAAGCGGTGGGAAGAATAGAAGCAACCATTGTTGACTTCATTTTTGTCTGGTACCAGACAAGAAAAGGCCCTTGTGGATTTAACCACCAAGTGGACATGCCCCACAGGGAACCTCCCCACCAGTCTTGCAAACCTGGCCCTATTGCAACACCTCTGTATCAGCCAGTGCCCAGCAGAAATGGCTGGCTGAGAGCGTAACCCAACAGGTGCTTAGAAAGGCCATCCTTCAAAGGTGTGGGAAGAGATGAGGGAATCAGAATGGCGAAACACCTTGGAACCAACACTCGCTGATAGCCACAACCATGCTTGGGTTTGGAGGCTCAGCAGGAGGGTGCGGTGTGCTTGAAACTCAGAGAAAACTAAGGAAGTTTCTTATGCCCCAAGGAAGAGGCATAAGATTCAACGGCGATCACTGCCAGCCCCTGCTGAGCTAGGTGGTGGTTGGTTGTTAAGTCACATCTGACTCTCTGCGGCCCACGGACTATAACCCGCCAGGCTCCTCTGTTCATGGGATTTCCCAAGCAAGAATAACTGGAGTGGGTTGCCATTCCTTTCTACAGGGTATCCAACCCGTGTCTCCTGCATTGGCCAGAGGATTCTTTACCACTAACACCATCTGGGAAGCCCTGAGGGGCAAATGTACGTCCATTAAACACTGTCCATCCCAGGCTCCTGCTGCTGCCTCCCACTGGCAAAATCCAGTGCTACATCACTCTTCCCCACTTCTTTTTCATTATTCTTTTTAAGATTTTTTTTTTTAATGCAGACCATTAAAAAATATCTTTTTTGAATTTGTCATAATACTGCTTCTTTTTTATGTTTTTGGGTTTTTTTTGGCCCCAAGCCATGTGAGATTTTAGCTCCCCAACCAGGAATTGAACCTGCACCCCCTGAATTGGAAGGTGAAGTCTTAACACTGGTTTACCAGAGCCAGCCCCATTATTCTTGTAATAAAATCTAAAAACACAAACCTCTTTCAAGGCTCTACATGAACAAGTGTCTACTCTTCCAACTCCACTTAATACAACCCACCCCTCTTGTTCACTGTATTGTAACTGCATTTGATTTCCTTGCTATTTCAGGAAATGTTTGGGGGTCTTTGCTGGATATGCTGTTTTCTGTTCTTGAAGCATAGTTCCTCCAGAATTTAGTTGTCTCCTTTTTTTTCTCCAAATGTCCTTTTGGTAAAACCAGATCCCAACTGCAACCCAAATGGACTTGTTCTACTTGGGTTCACCACTCTAGCTGAGTTAGTGTCTTCTTGCATTAGAATTATCTCATTTAACTGTTATTTGTTGTCTTTCTTCCTCTACTATAATATTAGCTCTATAGGAGGAAAGTTTTGTCTGTCTTGTCCACCAATATTTCTCCAGAGCCTAAAACATGGTGAAAGTCATTCAGTTGTGTCCCGTAAATGTTCACTTTGTGCACCCATGGACCGTAGATCACCAGGCTCCTCTGTCTATGAAATTGCCAGGCAAGAATACTGGAGTGGATTGCCATTCCTTTCTCCAGGGGATCTTCTCCACCCAGGGACTGAACCCAGGCCTCCCACCAATGCAGGCAGATCCTTTACTGTCTGAGCCACCAGGGAAGTCCTAGAACACGATAGGAACTCAATAAACATTAGCTGAGTGAATGAATGTGTATAAAATTGAATAAACGTGTATTCCAACTAGTTTGCCTAATTGGAAATGCCTAAAAGCACTCAAAATCCGAGGCTTTAAAAAATTTCTTTCAGATACAACCTTTAAATTGTTACCTCCTTTAACTTACAACATACAAAATAAAACGCTAGACTCTGAGAGGGTTAAAAATACTTATAATTTAGCTCTTGTACTTGACATATTTAATTTCAATAGAGGAATAAGCAATTTATATATAACTGTAACACCAGACGGAATATACATGCAATAATAGGAATTATATGTGTTAAATGGTTTTAAAAAATGCAAATATGTCATTTGAATAGAAATTGGGAGGAAGTTTATTTGAGGTAGACATTGGAAATAGTAAAGATTTTAACAGGTGGGAATGAAGAGGAGGAGACATAATCAGACAAGTACAAGCTAAGGTGAAATATGAAAAGTTCTGGACCATATTTGGGATGAATGAGTAATACAGTTTTGTTGGACAATAACAAAGATTAATATGTATGGTGTGATTATCATTAACCATCTATAATATAATTTAATCTCAAAATAATTCTATAACAATAATTATTATTATGACCATTTCATAGATAAAGNAGGAGACATAATCAGACAAGTACAAGCTAAGGTGAAATATGAAAAGTTCTGGACCATATTTGGGATGAATGAGTAATACAGTTTTGTTGGACAATAACAAAGATTAATATGTATGGTGTGATTATCATTAACCATCTATAATATAATTTAATCTCAAAATAATTCTATAACAATAATTATTATTATGACCATTTCATAGATAAAGAACCTGAACAACAGAGATGAATTTATCCACCCAAAGCCTAGGAAGCTGTAGAAACAGGGAGCTGAACTAATGCAGCTTGAATGCAGACCAGTATTTTAAAATAAACCAGAAAGGTAGATGGAAGCATAGGAAGAAAACTTCTTGAATGCAAAGCTACAGATTTGGTGTGTAATCGAGAAAGTGATGGAGAATTGAGCATGATTTTGAGTAAGGTTTATATGGAAACAATATAGAATAATATTATATTTTATATTTATGTATAACATTAAATATAATAAGTGTGTATATATGCTATCATGCTTCCCAAGTGGAGCAGTGGTAAAGAACCTGCCTGCCAATGCAGAAGACTCAAGAGAGGTGGATTCAATCCTGGGTCAGGAAGAACTCCTGGAGAAGCAAATGGCAACTCACTCCAATATTCTTGCTGGAGAATTTCATGGACAGAGGAGCCTGGTGGGCTACAGTCCAGGGGGTCACAAGGAGTCCAACCTGACTGAGTACCCACACATAGTTCATCTATACTATAAGGCATATAATTTACATACCTATGTATAAAATATATAGAGAGAAAGACAAAGGAAATGCAGCTAAAAGTTAACATTATTTACAAGCATATAAATAATGGGAAAATCTTAATCTTCTTTTACTTCCTGGATTTATTAAAATTAAAAAATTTCAACATACTTCATTTTAATAATCAGAAAAATAAAATTTAGAGTTTACCACTGATGTCCAGAAGTTCATCTATAAAAGTCAAAGGTAGGTCAGTCCTCAAAGTAGCAGGAAGAACGTCATGGACTCCAGGGCAATGATGGAGTTCAAGTAAGAAAAGGTGAATGGGATGTCCTTCAAAAAGTCTTAAGTGTCAAGGCAAATGGCATTCTTTATGAAGGGAACAGGCACACGGCTCTGATCTCCCAAGAAAACAAGTTGGTAACTCACGGCTTATTTTATTTTGCCAGAGCTTCAGCTCTTATTTACATAGAAATACATTTCTATTTTTGCAGAGAAAGTTGGAGGAGAATTAGGAATCCATATACATTTTTTTACACATATAACTTTTCTTTTTTTAAAAGATAGAAGTTATTTATTTCACATAATGGACTTGCATATATTTTTCTTATTTTTGAAGAATGTGGTAAAAACACTGAACATGAGGTCTACCTTTATAACACAACTGTAAGTGCACACCACAGTTTTGTGAGCCACAGGCATGATATATGGCAGATATCTGGACCTGACTCATCTTGTCTAGCTGAAACTTCATAAAGTTTTCAAGAGTTGATTTATCACGTACATGAAGGCATCGATTTTAAAGCATAATTTTGGTTCAGCTTCAATCAAGTCGCCTAGTCGTATCTGATTCATTGTGACCCCATAGACTGTAGCCTGCCAGGCTCCTCTGTCTAGGGAAGAATGCTGAAGTGGGTAGCCATTCACTTTTTCAGAGGATCTTCCCAACTCAAGGATTGAACCTGGGTATCTCGCATTGCAGGAGGATTCTTTACTGCTTGAGCCACCAGAGAAACAGTCATTAGGAATAAAGCATGCTTCATTTTTATCATCACTACTCAGTCCTTATCAGAATCATCTTTATCCAGAAGGATTAATAATATAAGCAGAATGAAAATCTTTCTTCATATATGCAAATGTGAAGCATATGTACTTTGTTGCTATGGATCAGTCTAATTTTTTTGTTAGCAATAAAGTTTTGAAAAGGTTACAATGGTAAAACTTGCTCAGTGTGAAAAAATTTAAAATAGAAGAAAGAAAGTAAATTATAAAAATATATAAAATAGAAGAAAGAAAATATTGTTTTTCAATATGACCATGTGGACATCACTGAAAAATTTGATGGTCTTTCCTTCTTGTCTATTTCTAAAATATATATATATATATATATATGTATTTGATAGCATAATATATGCATAATTTTCATGTCTTTTAATTTTGATGTTATAAAATAAAATTTTCCTATTCTCACATTCAACCCTATGGAAATATCACAATTTGACTGTTTTCCTATTATATCAGCACCTAACTTCAATCTTCAATAATATCTTTATGAGTAAATTTATTTTCCCACTTATCTCTCTTCATATTTCTGATATAATATTTAAGAAATTTTATTTTTTTGATTCTTAAGGTTATGCATTTTCATTATTATTTAACATGCAAAATTATATAACATGGAAAAATTTTAAATTGCCCATATATATGCCCATATACATGCAATCACTGCCAACTATTGTCCACATTTTGCTCCATTGCCTTTTTTATTTTCACAAATAAAGCACTACATATTTTACATGCAACAACATATTGTAAATATCAATGTGTCCACATTGTTGTTCTTAATAGATCATTACATGGATTTATCATAATTAATCAGTCCAGTGTTCTTGGGCCAGAACCTATAGCAATTCTGTGTATAGGTCCTTAGCCTACACTGAAGTGTCTTGTCACGTTTTACTGTAAAAGTAGAATTGCCGAGTATGCAGTGTACACGTTTTATCATATACATTGTCAAATCCTCTAATGAGGATATTGCAGGGCAGTTTGACAATGTATGTGATAAAACATGTACAGCATACACTGTGCAATTCCTCACTAGAGGATTTGTTGTTGTTCAGTCACTAAATTGTGTCCAACTTTTGGCAACCCCATGGACTGTAGATGACCAGACTCTACCCCCAGGACGTCCCAGACAAGGATACTAGTGTGGGTTGCCATTTCCTCCTCCAGGAGATCTTCCCAACCCAGGGATTGAACCCATGTCTCCTGCATTGCCAGGCAGATTCTTACCACTGAGCCACCTGGGAAGCCCCATTAGAGGATTAACATGCAACTTTTCCCAGATTCTTTCTTAGAATCATCATTTTTTAAATTAATTTATTTATTTTTTACTTTATTTTACTTTACAATACTCTATTGGCTTTGCCATACATCGACATGAATCCACCGCAGGATTTGTCTGAAAGATAGAAAGGTTATATGTGTGTGTTTCACTTCATTTGCATATAATTAGAGCTAAATTTTTATTTTTTGTTATATTCATGTATTTTCTAAATTAATTATTTATGTATGTTGTCAATTTTCATAGAGATGCTTACTCATTCTTATGAATTCGAAATTAAATTTTGTATATCAAGGATATTAAACCATTGTTATATATTTTTGCATGTGAGAAAGAATGTATTCCACATATATACTTTCTGCCTTTTAACTTAACTGTTATAGCACAAAACTTTAAATTTTTATATGCTCAAATCAATATCTTGAATTGTGGATTCACCTTAGTAGTATATTATGACTTCCTAAGCACATAATTATTTCATGTTAATATTCACAGTTTTTTTTAGTTTTTATAATTTATTCATACACTTAAATACTTAATCCATTTGATAACATTTTTTGCATTTAATGTAGGTACATCAACATTTATTTGCTTGTTTAGTCTTGAAATGATAGACTCAACTGTTGGATTATAATTCTTCTTCCATTCAATGCCTAACATTTTCCAAATATCTAGGAGTATCTTTTGTATGGTAAAGCTAAGGCCAGAGACAATAAGATGACAAATGGTCTAATTTTAAGAAGTAACCAATTTGCGAACAGTTTGAGGGGAGCGTAGACTCATAACAATTACTCTGGAAAGATGGCTTTAGCAATGACATCTGCACAGAATCTTAATTGTGTGTAATATTTTGATGGAAAAAAGATGAAGTAGAAGGCAGTACAGGTAAAAGAAAGAGATTGCCTCTTATAGTTCCTTCTTTTTCAATTTTAAGGCAAACCACTATTTCTAATGTAATTTAATTTATTGACATCAAGAATGGAAGTTTTCTAGTTTTAGCATCATGGCACTATAATATGTTATCTCTGCCTGAAGATATCCCATCTGTGTTTATATTCACATATATATTCATTACATAAATGCTAAAGGAATGGGAACTTGTCCAGTTTCATAATTTTTAAACATAGATCATTGTGCCTTAGAAAGATTTTGGGAACAATTAATTTGGCTCTTTCTTTTCATTTGTCTATTACTATTATAAAACTTAGCTTTCATTTAGGCCCCAAAACTTTCTTACTGCGTACATAGGGTTCACAATGAGAAACTCAAGATAAAGGACTATCTTGGTCCACTCATCCTAAATTGGTTGTAAAATCGTGAGTCTTCTTCAGGATTAAAATGTTGTACTGACTATAGAATTATAAGGCAATGAATAAGCTCTGCTGACAACTGCAGAAAGTATTCCATGAGGAAAAAAAAAACTCATCATTTTTCACAAGCTGATTCTCTTTTCCTCAGACATATTGTAAGCTTGCATTGTCCTCACATCCAATGATGAATGTATGTTGATGCCTTTTTCTCCTTTAAAAAATACATTTCCGTCTGAGTTCTGTTTGTCACAAGTGTTTAGACACACAGCTGTCTATCTGCAGTGGTTCTGCATACTTGTATGTTGAAGAATACATTCCAGTAAATGTTTTTATAAACCAACAGCACTGCCTGTTCCTTTGTTCCTGACTCAATTCTGGAGTTTTACAGAACTATTACTTCTGCTTATGACTAATGGAAAACAGCAATCTAAACATGGCTTGAAAATTAGAACCTAAAGCTAAGGAATATTGCCATTTCAATACTCTAAAATTTGAAATACTCTGCCACTAGTTGCTGCAAGAACAGTATTTCTAGAGTGAATATTAAGGGGTTAGGGGTGAGGGAGCAAGGCACAGATGTTTTCTAACAAAGCGGGAGGGGAAATAAAAGGGCATGACTGTGCACATTTTCAAGGAATGAGGATAATCTGCAAGCCAAATCCAAACTGTGCTAAATATCAATATCTTGTCCTGTGCTAAGTCACTTCAGTCTTGTCCGACTCCTTGCAACCCAGTGGACTGTACCCCACCAGGTTCCTTTGTCCATGGAATTCTCCAGGCAAGAATACTGGAGTAGGTTGCCATTTCCTCTTCCAGGGGATCTTCCAGACTCAGGAATCGAACTCACGTCTCCAGTGTCTCCTGCATTGCAGGTGGATTCTTTTACCACTGAGCCACCTGGAAAACTAATTTTTGTGGGATGAGACATTATAAAGCGCATTTTCGTTTCACTTCCTTTAGTTGCAGAGATTCTAGTTACAGTCTGCATAAATGCTGTCCTTAAGCAGGATGTATCTAGGAATAGCTTATATTAGTCTTTGTGTTCATAACTGGAGTTTTATCTTCCATCAGAGCTTATGAAGCACTTTCAGGAGAAGCTTTCATTACATAATTGAGGCAGGTCTGTGAACACCCATTTTGTGGGTGAAATTAGCGAGAATCTGAGACTTAAGAGATGCTCGCGGCAGAAAAATGCTAATGAAAATTAACCTCACTCAGACAAACACATGATTAACTTTAATCATCTGAAAATGGTTGAATATTGACAGTTTCATATGGTTCAACCTGATACATCTTGAAATATTTGGCTGGCCAAAAGTTTGTTCCATAAGATGGTAATGGAACCACCAGAATGAATTTTTTGGCCACCCCAATAGTTAAGTGACAATATAAGACAGGATACACATAATCAAGTGTCAAACTGAGTGACAAATGTAATAAATGCTACTGACAGACAATAATTATGTCAACTCAAGATGAGCACAGCAAAGACTGAGTTATCAATCTTCCCTCCATGACTGTCTCCTGTAGCTGACTTCTTTCTCAGGGCAGTACCAGTGTCTCTTTAGCGTCCTGAATCAAGTAGAGGTCCCCACTTGACGATGCTGCCACAAGCCCAGGCTTGGTCTCATACCCTGACGTCTCCTCATCCGCAGCTTCACTTTGTTCTTTCTTCCATGGTCCCCACGTTAGAAACTCTACATCTCTCTGGGCCATATCCTTATCTTACTTTTTCTGCGGCAGATATGAAACCAAGACCAGTGGAAGCTCCCTTGAAGTCATTAACACATCAGTTTCCCTTTTGAAAATGTCTACCACTTTTATAATTCATGCATAACTCATATCAACCAACAATAGAATCATAACTATTTTTAAAACATTGTTTTTTTAAAAAATAACCTCTTCATTGTAGTACAAATGCATGGCAAAGATCCAAACAGTAAAAATCTACAACTCAATAAATTTCACAAAGTTGGTAGATCCATGGACACACACCCAGAGAAGAAAATGAGATTGTTAATGATTCAGAAATTTCTTCTTGCCTGCTCCCAGCCACCATTCCTACCTCAAACCAAGTATCTTAACCTATCACCATCATGTAGTTTTGACTTTTTTGAATTTTCTAATTGTTTATTCATTTACGTATTGTTTTGCACTGGATTTTCATTGGTGAACAGGATTTTCTCTAGTTTTGGCCCATGAGGGGGCCACTCTAGTTGGAGTGCACAGCCCTCTTACTGCCATGCCTTTCTTTATTGCAGAGCACAGGCTCTAGGGAGTATGGGCTCTGTAGCTGCAGCTCCCGGACTCTAGAGCACAAGCTCAATAGTTGTGACTCACAGGCTTAGTTGCTATGTGGCACGTGGAATCTTCCTGGACCAGGGATCGAACCTGTGTGTCCTGCATTGGCAGGTGGATTCTTTACCACTGAGTCAACAGGGAAGCCCTGAACTTTCTATATGTATGGGATCATACAGTATGCACTCTGTTGTGCAGAACGTTTTTCTTAACAGTTTGTTGGTGAGATTCATTCTCCTTATTATGCACTACAGTATTTCACTCATTGTTTTGGAGTATTTCATTAAATAAACCTACTGGGTTGTTTTCAGTTTATGGCTATTAGGAATCTTGATGTTGTTAATATCCTAAGGCACATATTCTGCTGCACAAAGTGCAAGTATTTTTGTGGGGTGTATAACCAGTAGTGGTGGGCGTAATTTCTGCTTCAATAGATAATGCCAAGAATTTTCCCAAAGCTTTTGAAATGATTCATACTATTCTCCAGTAGTTAATATTGTGGTCTCATAAGTATAGAGAAATTCCAATGAGAGTATAATAATATCTCATTGTGTTTTTAATTTGTAATTTGCTAACATAAATGACCTAGAGCAACTTCATAGGTTTGTAAGCTATTTGGATGTCATCTTTTAAAAATTCCAACTCAAGCCTTTCCTTTTAATGAAAACGTGCTTTTCGTGTGTGAATTTGTAGGAGTTATATATTCTGAACACAAATTTTTTGTCAGATACGTGTATTTCTAGTATTTTTGATCACTCTTTTTTTCTGCTTTCTTATTGGTATATTTTAAACTATTGAATTTATTAGTTGTAATAATATAGCCTAGCCGATCCAGGTTATTCTTATGATTAGTAGGAATTATATCTTGTATGGGAAATTTTTGTCAATCCTCAGACTTTCTCATGTAATTTTCTGGACACTTTATAAATTGTTACCTTCCTAACTGGTTCTGTGTCCATTTAAAGTTAATTTGTGCATGGTGTGAGACAAGGCCAGTATTCATTTTTTCCTAAATGAACAGCAATTTGGGCTACTAACATTTATTGAGAAAACTGTCAAAAAGCTTTATTCACTCTTTTGGAAACTTTAATTTTCATAAGATATATGTTCATATATATTGATAGATATGTTTCTGGATTTTTAAAGTATTTGTTTATTTATTTGGCTGCAACAAGTCTTTGTTGCAGTGTGTGGGTTCTTGACCAGGTTTTGAACCCAGGTTCCCTATATTGGGGGAGTGCAGAGTCTTAGCAACTGGGCCACCAGAGAGGTCCCTGTTTTTTTTAATTCTATTCTATTGGTCTATTTGTATTTCTTTAAGCTAACACTATACTGTCTTAACTATTGCTCATTAACATATTGCATTGAAATCCTTCAACTTTGTTCTTTCTCATGATTACCTTATTCCTAGCCATGTTCGTGTTCATATAAAGTTTTAAATCATCTTCATAATTTTCACAAAAAAATTCACCAAAACTCTTGCAAGGATTTTCACTGGGATTTTATTAAACCAAATGACAGGGGAAAGAATTAACATTTTTCCATGCACAATAATTTGTTTCAATATTCTACAGGGTTTTTGTGTAATAGTCTTAAATGAATTTTAATAGATTCAATTTTAGACATTTGATGCTTTTTGGTATTAAGGTAAACAGCATCATCTAAAAAATAATTCAACTGGGTTATTGCCAGTGTAGAGAAATGCAACCGATTTTTGTACATTGGACATGTACCCAGCGACTTTACCAAATGGCGTATAAAGACATATAGGTTGTAGATTTTAAGTTTTCTGTAAACATGATCATGCCATCTGCAAATATTCATTTTTATTTTATGTTTCAAGTCTATGCCTTTCTCTTACCAATTGCTCTGTAAGGAACCTCCAACCCAATGTTGAATAGTGGTGGTGAACATAAGCATTTCTGTCTCCTCTTCAGTTTGACTTGGGGAAAGCTGTTAATATTCTAATATTAAGCCTGATTTTTTTTTTTCAAATACACTGTATCAGATTAAGTTTACTCCTATCTTTCCACTTTACTAGAACTTTTAGGGATGTTGTTTTATTTTCATTTTCTCTATGTCTCTCTTCTCTGTCTTTGTGAGACTATCAAAATCTCTGGTCAGTTTCTTGTCATGTGGCCATCACTCATTAATAGGTAAATGTTTTGAAAGAGAAAGCAGTATGGAATGTTGCATCCATGTCTCCCTGGAATTCTGATTTCTCCACCTTGACTACAACATTTCATTCATCTTAAATGTTATTATCTCAGCTCCATGGGGCTACTTGAAGAGTCTTTGCTCAATTCCTTATCTTCCTAGAAGCTACTTTATCTTAAATGCTCCATCTGTCAGCTCATTTTGCCTAAGAAAATGCCTCCAGAGGAAAAGCAGAACCAACGTTGACTCATTTGACTGGACTTTCCACCATCTTAGCCCCTCAAGTCTGGGCTGCCTGGGTAGGTCTTTGATTCCATATTTTAACCAGATTTTCCAGTTATTCTTAGTAGCAGGGTTCGTCTTATCTTAGCCAGAATCTAGCACATCTTTGACAGAAAATGTTATTCACTTAGTCGTATCTGACTCTTTATGACCCCATGGACTGTAGCCCACCAGGCTCCTCTGTCCATGGGATTCTCCAGGCAAGAATACTGGATTGGGTTGCCATGCCCTCTTCCAGGGGATTATTCTGACCCAGAGATCGAACCAGCATTTCTTATGTCCTGCATTGCCAGGCAGGTTCTTTACCACTAGTATCACCTGAGAAGCTCATATATATATATGTAATAATGTATATATATATATATACACACACACACACACACACACACATGAGCTTCCTTGGTGGTTCAGATGGTAAAGCATCTGCCTGCAATACAGGAGACCTGGGTTCAATCCCTGGGTTGGGAAGATCTCCTGGAGAAGGAAATGGCAATCCACTCCAGTATTCCTGCCTGGAGAATCCCAGGGATGGAGGAGCCTGGTGGGCTACAGTCCATGGGTCACAAAGAGTCAGACACAACAGAGCGACTTCACTTTGCTTCACTGCATATATATATATATACACATATACATATATATACACATCTATTCTTTTTCAGATTCTTTTCTCATATAGGTTATTACAGGATATTGAGCACAATTCCCTGTGCTGAATAGTAGGTCCTTGCTGGTTCTCTATTTTATACGTAGTAGCCTGTATATGTTAATCACAAACACCTCAATCCCCCCTTTCCTCTTAGTAACCGTAAGTTTGTTTCCTGTCTGTGAGGACCTATGTCTGTTTTGTCCTATGTTCTATGTCTGCTCCATAATCAGTTCATTTGTATCACTTTTTAGATTTCACATTTAAGTGATATTATACAGCATTTGTCTTTCTCTGACTTCCTCCATGTGGTATGATAATCTCTAGGTCCATCCATGTTGCTGCAGCATCATTTCATTATTTCTTTTTAATGGATGAGTAATATTCTGCTAGGAATTCCCTGGTGGCTCAGTGTTAAATAATCTGTCTGCCAATGCAAGAAAAATGGGTTGAATTCCTGGATTGGGGAGATCCTCTGGAGAAGGAATTAGCAACCCAGACTAGAATTCTTGCCTGGAAATCCCATGGACAGAGGAGCCTGGTGGGCTACAGTCCATGGGGTCGCAAAAGAGTCAGACATGACTGAGCAACTAAACAAGAAGAAACGTTCCATTGCATATATGCACCACATCTTCTTTACCCATTTGTCTGTTCAGGGGCACTGAGGCTACCTCCATGTCTTGGACTCTCTAACTAGTACTGAAACGGTTCACTGCTGTGTTCCCCTTCCCTGGAACTGGTGTACTTTGCCTTTAGTGTTAGCTTCTTCACTTTACATTGGCGCCCAGCCTGAATGATGGAGGGTGCTTTTCTCACTCATGCCTAAAACCTGGTGGCATCTGCCACAGCCTCTGCTCAGTCAAGTTCCTCAATAGAAAATACTTCATTGTGTGTAGCCCCTCCTAACATTAGATGGTCTAAACCACAAGGACAGCACTTGTTGCCCTCTCTACTAGCATCTTCTGGCTGCAGCTCCTACAGCCATATTCTTTAATTCAGCATGATTCTATTAATAACTCTCCATCAACACACAAGTGCACAGTTGGCCCCTCCCCATATATACATAGACATAAACATCAGACAGTCAGTCAGTCAGTTCTGTTGCTTAGTCGTGTCTGACTCTTTGTGATCCCATGGACTGCAGCATGCCAGGCCTCCCTGCTGCTGCTGCTGCTGCTGCTAAGTCACTTCAGTCGTGTCCGACTCTGTGCCACCCCATAGATGGCAGCCCACCAGGCACCCCCATCCCTGAGATTCTCCAGGCAAGAACATTGGAATGGGTTGCCATTTCCTTCTCCAATGCATTAAAGTGAAAAGTGAAAGTGAAGTCACTGAGTCATGTCCAACTCTCAGCGACCCCATGGACTGCAGCCTACCAGGCTCCTCCATCCATGGGATTTTCTGGGCAAGAGTACTGGAGTGGGATGCCATTGCCTTCTCTATCCATCACCAATTCCTGGAGTTTACTCAAACTCATGACCATTGAGTCGGTGATGCCATCCAACCATCTCATCTTCTGTTGTCCCCTTCTCCTCCTGCCTTCAATCTTTCCTAGCATCAGAGTTTTTTTTGCAAATGAGTCAGTTCTTTGCATCAGGTGGCCAAAGTATTGGAGCTTCAGCTTCAACATCCTTCCAATGAATATTCAGAACTGATTTCCTTTAGGATGGACTGGTTGGATCTCCTTGCAGTCCAAGGGACTCTCAAGAGTCTTATCCAACACCAAAGTTCAAAAGCATCAATTCTTCTGTGCTCAGCTTTCTTTATAGTCCAACTCTCACATCCACATATGACTACTGGAAAAACCATCCTTTGGACTAGATGGATCTTTGTTGGCAAAGTAATATCTCTGCTTTTTAATATGCTGTCTAGGTTGGTCATAGCTTTTCTTCCAAGAAGCAACTGTCTTTTAATTTCATGGCTGCAGTCACCATCTACAGTGATTTTGGAGCCCTGAAAAATAAAACCTGTAACTATTTCTGCTATTTCTTCATCTATTTGCCACAAAGTGATGGGACCAGATGCCATGATCTTCGTTTTTCAAAGTTGAATTTTAAGCCAACATCTTCACTCTCCTCTTTCACTTTCATCAAGAGGCTCTTTAGTTCTTCTTCGCTTTCTGCCATAAGGGTGGTGTCATCTGCATATCTGAGGTTATTGATATTTCTCCCAGCATTCTTGATTCCACCTTGTGCTTCCTCCAGCCCAGAATTTCTCATGAGTTACTCTGCATATAAGTTAAATAAGCAGGGTGACAATATACAGCCTTGATGTACTCCTTTCCCTAGTTGGAACCATTTGGCATAAACATGTTACCTTCAAATCTGTGAATATGATTATATCAGTGATCAACTTCAAAGTCAACCAATTGTCAATTATTTCATAGAAAACTTTAACTTTGTTCTTTGGAAATTTAACTTATTTAGTCATTTGTTTTATTTTCTCTTACTCTGGACATTTGTCTATTAGAGATTATTTAAATCTCAAATGGAATAATAAAAATACATTTTTATTAGTAAGGCAAATGAATAAATATTGTGAGAAATCACATTGTAAATAAAGCATTCGAAATGGTCAACTATCTGTTTATAAGGATATTTGCAGTTTTTTTTTTTACCTCAATGAGCTTATTTCATGTAATAACTATATGGGTCTCAAGGAGGAACAATTGTTCAAATAGCTGTAAAATGAGATCCATCTTGTAGTTAGGAAGTTTGAGATGGCCATGGACACATTGCTATATTCAAAATGGGTAACTGACAAGGACCTCCTCTACAGCCCAGGGAACTCTGCTCAATGCTATGTGGCAGCCTGGATGGGAGGGTGGTTTGGGGAGAATAGGTACATGTATATACATGGCTGAGTCCCTTTGTTGTTCACCTGAAACTACCCCAATACGATCACTGGTTATACCCCAACCCAAAATAAAAAGTCTGAAAACAAAAAAATGAGACCCATCCCTTGCTTTCTATAAGGTAAAGGTTAATTTTAAAACTTACGATTTTGCTGGGGAGAGAGGGCAGTGATAAGTGAAAACATACAAGTAAGTAGCTGGAATAAAATAAGTGTTCCAAAAAAAAAAAAATGCTTAGAGATCAAATATGGTAGAAGATGACACCACTTTCAGCTGAAATTTTTCCTAAAGGCTTGGTGGATGATTAGGGTTTGAGTGAGGTGTTAATGTAAGGCTGAAGAAGGATCCTAGGGAGGTGGAGAGGCATGGAAACAGAAGGTATCAAAGACATCTAGTTTCATGAGCACAGTGTGCCTAGAACAGAGTGTGTGAGAGAGGATGTGAAAGGACTTAGGGATGCAGAGATCAGAGTATGAACCTACTGTGCTTGGAATGTAAGATTTAGGACTTGAATCCCACTGTGGGCAGTCAGTGGAGAACTACTGAAGAATCCTGATCAAGAACGTAACAGAAAGGAGAGAATGGGTAAGATGGATCGACAGGAGGGAGGCGGGTTGGAGGAATCTGATAAACCTGGAGGCCAGCTGGTTCGGCCCAGTGTGGCAAGAGTGACGTCAGTGAGCAAGCGCTTAGAGAACAAGCACTTGAGTGGCATCTGGGCCACAGTGGGAACTTGTTAATTCACTCACGCATCCTTTCAAATTCATTGGATTAATAATCGATCATAAATCTTTGCAAAATCAATGGTTGAACCAAGAATATTCAAGCACAATATTCTGTGTCTAGCAGAAGCTCCAAAAGTGTTTTTAGAACAAATGAATGAAAGGATGCCTGGGTGGCTCTCCATGGTGTCTGAAACCTCAAGGATGATTTTGTACAAAGACAACAGTCACTGTACAGATTTGTTCCCACGTGAGGGCATTTTCCTCCCTTGAGAGCAAATGGAAGGCAGAGAGATTTGCAGGCAAAACCTAGACGTTTTATCCAGGGAGACTGCATTTGTACCTAAAACCTTTCTTTTTCAAATAAAAGTAGGTAGAGAATCGAAGCTTTAAAGAATTCCTGGTGTTGGAAAACCTATCTGCTGCTTTCACAAGTTTTAAAAAATCAATGGGACCAAAAAGCTCTTGTCCAGATCAAAACACAAGTCAGTTTCAGGTTCTCTGGGGCCACAGACCTGGCTGTGGTCCCGTCTGTTTGGTATTCCATGAGTGCTGAACAACCAGGAAGCAGCCAGAGGAGCTTGTCCACCAGCTTATAGTTAGCATGGGTATTTTCTCTCTCTCTCAGACACTTCTTTCCACTGTGAAAAAAAGGCATAAGGCATTTCATTATGTTAATGGAGCATGAGAGACACAAATAAAGCACTCAGGTCATACTGGGGATCTATGAGAATAGAATATTTTTAAATACCTGTAGGTGGTTCACTAACACAGGTAATTGAGTTTCACCATATTTCTCCTTTGAGCCTTTCCATGGGGTGTTCTGTCACATGGTTAAGAAAGGTGGTGGGGAGTAAGTCAAGCCTTTTAAGGAAGCATTGACTTCCTTAGCTTGATCCTTTAAAAAAAATGCACTTTCTTAACTTGCTTAATGCTCCCTTTTATAGCAATCTTTTTTTTTTTTTTTAACTCTAAAAGAAGCCAACCCATTTTTAGAGAAATAGCAAAGGTGTTAACACTCCCACTTAAAGTGACACAGATATTTCACAAAAGAGCACGGGATGTGTTCAAGGCTGTGTGCACAGTGATGACATGGGCGCCCCTCCGTGTGCATTAGGGGGACAAATCACTCTCTTGGTAATTCTAAACATGTGTAAGTTATAACCTCCCTCCTGAAAAAGGATTTTCTTCCCTCTCTTTATTGTAATCACATGCCTTTCAGTGCAGGCTTACTTTACCTTTCATCTACATTAAGAATAGTTGGCACTCAGGGATGCATTTAAAATGAGGGATTTTTTTTTCTCTCTTGCTTTTTCTGAGTTAATAAAACTGTAGATGCACTTCTTTAAAAAAAAAAAAAAATATGGGACAATGGAGCCTAGGCACTGCCACAATCTTGTTTTGACTTCCTAGTTCTTGTTTTCTAGCAGACCTCCCAGTGATCAGAGGAGCTCCAAAAGATGAGCCCCGAATGGTACTAATGCACCAGAAGACATTGTTCACCACAGCATGGGCTAGACACAAGGCCAGGTCCATTCTTTTTTTTTTTTAAACTTTGAGGGAGATATTATATAATTGAGATACAACTTTGTGTAAGTTTAAGGGGTGGGCTTCCTAGGTGACTCAGTGGGAGACATGAGTTTGACTCCTGGATTGGGAAGATCCCCTGGAGGAGGAAATGGCCACCCACTCCAGTATTCTTGCCTGGGAAATCCCATGGACAGAGGAGCCTGATGGGCTACAGTCCATGGGGTCACTGAATACTCACCCGAAGGATAACCTGCAGGTGTATATTGCAAGATGAATCCAAGGACCCTTTCATGAATGAGACCCCTCTCTCATTTATGGGTCTAAAGAAAGACTGAAGTGTATAAAAGTAACTGTAGGGCTAGAATAGACATCACTTCAGTGCCAGTTCTACAAATTATGACACCCAAGTCCTGAAGGCTTGCCTGTGCCTCCAAAGGGTGGGACAGCTGGTTCAGAACACAGCCTCACCCAGTGGATCTGCAGCACTCAGATCTCCGTGCCACTCTCCTGGGTCTCCAGTGGCTATCAATTCACTCACTCAGAAGACAGCACAATCAAGCTCCTACATCGGGCTATCCAAGTTCAACAGGAGAAAAAATGTTCCCAAGTAGACAAAGAGCTAATTTCCATTCGAGGTTTAACAACAATAGTGCCTTAGGAAACATGCTTAAAAACGTGGTCTTCACCCTGTATATTTGGAAGAAAATCATTCTATTTGGCCCAAAAGTTTTGGAAAGAGATCTTTTCAATAAATTCATGGCAAAATATTCTATGTACTTCCACAGGATGGCAAAGAGGTATTTTAAATAATCCAGTCTTTCATTCATTTATTAATGTATTTGTTCATTTATCCACTCAATCAATAAATGTTTACAGAGTTCTAGTAATGTGGAAAGAATAATAAAACAGTCAAAAATCACTGAACTTGTGAACTCATATTCCAGTGAAGGGAACACAGACAACAAACTTAAAAAACAAACAGGGAAATTATAGAGCGTAGTGAATAATATTCTAGAGAAAGAGAAGTAGGGGACAGAGGAGAGAAAGTATCTTAAGAGTGAGGGTGGGGTTTGGGCAATAAAGATACTTATTGCTTTAAACAAAGACATAAAGGGGATACTACCACCAGTCATTGTAAGAAGCACTGTATACACTGTCTCATTTGCACCTCTCCAAATCTATGAAGTAAGTTCTTTTTTTTTAACCTCATTTTTAAGGCTATGAGGTTCTAAGAGGTCTGGTGACTTGGTCAAGGTCACACAGTTACTATATAAAGACACCAGAAATCTGCACTCAGGTTGATCATCAGGTGGCTTTCTTGTTAAGACAGTACCATGATTCTATTTTCAGCAAGACCTTGTTTGTTATCAGACAGTATGTTTTATGTATGTGCCTGTGTCTAAGAGTTTAAGGTATAATTAGGAATTTCACTCTAAAATGCTAAGAAAAGAAAGGAATAAGCAATCATTCAAAGATATTTTAATAAGAAAAATAAAATAATCCAAATTTACTTTATCTGATTCCCACAAGAAATAATATCAAAGGTACAGCTGATGCTGCCTCTTGACATCGATGCATTAAGTAATTGAACAAGGAGCATACGCACTCCAGTTCAGCATCTTGGCACGTGGAAAATCATATTTCCACCCTCTAAAACAGAAGGGTCCAGGCAGGATATCTGTGCAAGAAACAAAAAGACATGTTTTGGAGAGGAACACAATGAGGAAACAGTTCAAGAGCCACCCCGCTATCTTTAGCATTGTGAGGAATGTTCACACCAATGTCCTTGTCAGCTTGCTGCTGGTGTTTAATCGCCAAGTTATGTCCCACTCTTTTGTGACTCCATGGACTGTAGCCCACCAGGCTCCTCTAGTGGACTGTAGTCCACTAGCCTTGGCATTCTGCAGGCAAGAATACTGGAGTGGGTTGCCCTTCCCTCCTCCAGGGGATCTACCCAATCCAAGGACTGAACTTGGTTCTCCTTCATTGGCAGGCAGATTCATTACCACTGAGCCACCTGAGAAGCCCCCCTGCCAGGCAGTTCTTTAAAAAGTTCTTAAATCTCAATGGGTGAATATCAATTCTGTGTGACTTAGTTTGGGGAGCTTTATCCTTCTACATTCCATATGCTGAGAAGTCATGCCTGCAGGAAGACTACATCAGAGAAATCGTGCACTTTGGGGTCTTTGGAGCAGCACCAGCCAGTTCTTACTGCCAACCAATCTTTCTTTTTTACTTAAGCTTGCCTCTATCACAATTATGTGATTATGTCATATGTATATATTCTCAGATTATTAAAGGCATCAATTCATTCTTTAATCCATATACATTTGATTGCTTGGCTTTTTCCCCCTTCCAAGATAACAAACTAACGGTTAGGGCCTATATTCCAAATGCAAATGAAGTGTCCTGGAGGAGACATTGGAGTGAGATATAGATGGAGGTGGTGGGTTAAATTGTATGTGTCTGGGTAGCAGGGTTCACGACGCACAGTGAGGGGTGGTCTTCTGCAAGCTGATTGTGCTTCAGACCCTGGGTTTAGACAGCAGCTGTGCGGGCCCTCTGTGAGGATGGCAATGACCCCCCTACCCCACCCCGCCCCAGCACACATGGAGGGTACTGCTGCATCTGCTGTCACTATTCAAGTCACTTCCTATGACATTTGGCAGGCAGCGCCCGGGCAGCAGGGANTTGGAAGATTCGATTGTCAATAAAAGATTTCTCAGTCCCCAAATACATCACACTAGGATAAACTTCTTTAATGAGAGTGGAATGGAAATGGAATTTGAGAAGAGAAAGAAACCTTATAAAATTCCTGACAATGCAATAACATTCTGTGCATATAGATTTTGTGTGTGTGTGTGTGTGTGTGTGTGTTTAATGGACAATGTTCCAAATCAGATCCCCACGGGTGTGTGTGTTTAATGGACAATGTTCCAAATCAGATCCCCACGGTATTTACATTGGATACATTTTGGGCTTCCCAGGTGGTGCTAGTGGTAAAGAAATTGCCTGCCAATGCAGGAGACATAAGAGACCTGGGTTCGATCTCTGGATCAGGAAGATCCCCTGGAGGAGGGCATGGCAACCCACTCCAGTATTCCTGCCTGGAGAATCCCATGGACAGAGGAGCCTGGTGGGGCTACAGTCCATAGGGTCACAAAGAGTTAGACACTACGGAAGCAACTGATCACACAGCTTGGATACACTTTAAAGAGTCACGCAGCATTTTCATTTTTAAATGTCAATATTTACAACAGATCTGAAATGTCATTCTTTGAAAATATTGAAATGGATGAGAAAATATTTTGCATATCTACCTGTTATATGCTAGAGGTTATATATAGATGCTCCAAAATTTTAGGTATTATGTGAATATCAAAAAATTGGGAAACCTGTAATTCATAGTGCAATTTAACTTAGAGTCTTAGACTTCAGGGGGAGACAGGCATTCACTGGGTTGGCTGGAAGAGGCTGACCAGGCCCTGAGATGCAGTTCATGTCATGACAAATTTCACAGGGCTGAAACCAGGCTTGATATGAGTAATTCATAATAATACTGGCCTGCATAAGAATTCCCACATGTCAGACTGTTCAGCTTAGTAACATCATAACAAAAATCAGGTTAGTTCTCAGCTTTTTTAGCTACTATTTAGATGTGATCCAAGGAGATCCATAGTTAACTTTTTAAAGTCATGGAATACTTTGAGAATCTAATAAAAAATATGGATATTCTAATAATTTATACTATCTTTGCTTCACATCCACATAAATGGTTTGTATGTGCTCACAGGCCAAAGACTGCAGAATAATTTCTGGGTTTTTTGAATGAGGTGCCCAGGTTTTCATGGATTTAAGTGCAGCAGTTTTAAGGGAAAATTCTCACACCTTCCACCTGCTTTGAAAGACCCCCACGCTGTACATCATGGATATTCAGTATTCAGCAAATATTAGTTGATGATGATATCAGATATTGTCTTCCTTCATACTGCTTTTTGATAGTCATTTTCAAACAACCTAAATTCAGCATGAAAATATCATTTTGGAAGTGGATGAAACTTTCCACTTTCAACATACTTTTGAAAGTGTTTTGTAATAGACCAGACTGACTGAGAAAACACCTAGCAGGCTGAGTCCTGTTCCATTTTGAACATACTACGAACAGATTTTTGCTTTCATACTTCAAAGTATTCCTGTCTCAAGTCAGGATCAAACTTTCCACAAAGCATTAATTTTATGCAACTTAGTATTTCACATACTGTACTTTAACATCGTGATGATCAAAAATAAGACAATAAAATCTCCAGTGTGGTTCTATTTACTTTCTTCCTCCCTTGCTTTTAGTTTTAAAGGTTGCCCCCTCTCTTGAGTTTTATTCATTAAAACTCAAATTTTAATTTTGACTATTGGAGGTGCTAGCTAGATAAGTCTACCCCTGTTTTTTGGAGAAGAAAAGTACCATATGAGTTATGGATTTGTAAATATTAGTACTGCAAGGTCTCTGATATAAACATATAAATTGCTTTAAACATGATATTTTTCTTAATTTTAAAATCCTGAGGCCCACTAGGTGTAAGGGCTTCCCTGGTGGCTCAGAGGGTAAAGAATCTGCCTGCAGTGCAGGAAACATGGGTTCGATTCCTGGGTCAAAAAGATCCTCTGGAGAAGGTAATGACTACTGACTCCAGTATGCTTGCCTGGAGAATCCCACAAACAAAGGAAACTGGCGGGCTACAGTCTGTGAGCTCACAAATAGTCGAACAAGACTGAGTGACTACAGAGTTAATATAAAAACAGTGTATTTTCTGAAATAAACATAAAATAACTTAAAATATATATTTTATGGTTTTGTTTTCACATACAGCCCTCCAGAAATAGCCGTGTTCACACAGGGTAGTGTTTTTGAAGCAGACGGCACAACTCTCTTAAACATACTTTGCTATTTTCACCAAATAAAAATTGGATGGTCTATCGCTGATACTCCCTTGTCAGAGAAAGTTCAAGGATGCAGATGCTGACTCCAAACTCATTTGTTGGTTTAGCTACAATTATGTTTCATTGATGTTAGGTGACAACCAAGAAAACTCATAGCTAAGTTGGGCTGATTGCTGTGAAATGCAAAACACAGACGTTTATTGAGTGCCTAACACATGCCAGGCCCTGTTTTAAGGACTGGAATCTTACGTAATTCTCATAACGACTTGAGGAGGTAGGTATGATGACCCCATTTCACAGATCTGTGGACGGGAGCTCAAGGACTGCAGCTTCTTTCAACGCCACAGAAACAGATGGAATCAGATTTCAAATGCATGGGGTCTGGCTCTAGCCCCATCGGTATTTAAATATAAAGACAGAGTAATTAAAATTAAAGAAAATTAAAAATTTGGTTTCTCAGTTTCACAAATCTGATCTAGATTACCCGGCTTTACCAGCCACTAGAAAAAATTAAATTGCACAGTTTTTAACCACATGCAACCCATGGACTGTAGTTCACCAGGCTCCTCTGGCCATGAGATTTCCCAGGCAAGAATACTGAAGTGGGTTGCCATTTCCTTCTCCAGGGCATCATCCTGACTCAGAGATCGAACCTGTGTCTCCTGCATTGGATTCTTAACCACTGAGCCACCAGGGGAACCCCTTGTTAACCACAAAAAACTTTAATCTATAAATGATAACCACAATACTAACTTTGCTGATGATTCTCTCTTGTTGACAACAATTAGTACTTGTCGTAACATAGCCATGACACAGGCAAAAAGTTTTCATTGACAAAATCCAAGTGACAAACACCACATTCTACACACAGCCACTAAATAATGCTTGAAGTATCATGAAAACGTGGCGAAACAATTAACCAAATTAAAAGCACTGCCAACTCCTGTCTCTCCAAAGATGGCTCATCAGAGAGTGTGAAGAGATTGCAAAATTACAGTTCAGAAATTTAAAAGAAATTTCTGCCTACATTTTAATGCTTAATAGCAATTGGAACATTGGGATTATGGCTTATAAATATAATAATGTGAAGACAAGTTTTTTAAAAAAACACACTTGGCATTACGTATATTTAAGTTAAAAATTAGAGGATACATTTTGAGGCTTGGAAGGCAGGAATAAATTTTTTATAGCAACTTAGGATTAACAATATCAAACTTCCAACTATTTCAATGAATATTTCAAATTATTTCAAATATTCTTTATTTTATAAAAGACCGCACAGTGACATTCATTTAAATTGCAAAGTCTCCTTAGCAGTTTAGGAGGTTATTCAGTTGAAATGCAACACTGAGGAGAAAAAAAAAAGGCAACTTCACTTACCCATAATGGCACTAAAATACCTTTGAAAATACAGTGAGTGAGCTACAATTTTAAATAGTGATATTATTCTAATGTGAGGTGGTCATGCGATAATTTATACTATTAGAGAAATTTACTATCTGTGCTAGTTGTCCAAGACTAATCTCCCCTTAGAATTCTAGTCTTAAATTTAAATTAACCACTTCACAGGTTGTCTTTGAAGCTTCGCTGTGACATGCAATATGTACCATTTTTTCTAATGATGCTGGTGCCTTAAACCTGTTACATCTACTTATATTTGGGTCAGAGAGTTTCTGAATGGGAACTGATACTGGAGCTCTCCTGACAAGGCTTCCTAACTTCTCATCTTGTTAATAATGATGAAAACTGTGGACATCTTGTTATTTGTTATTAAATGTCTCCTATCATCTCTGAGACATTTAGTGAAGTCTCTTTACGAATACAGAAGAAAAGATTAAGGAGTGAGTTCACAGGGCTAACTGTTATGATCCTGTATCTTGCAATCCCCTCTGCCTTTCCCCGCTCTCTTCCTTCTCCCAAGCGTCTGGTGCTGAAGCTGCAGCCCCAGCTCCTAGTGGAGCCTCTGGCCAGCACTGGGAGCTCTCACAGCCACCCCTGCTTGACCTGGTCCAGGTAAGATCAGGGTGCGTGCTGACTGCGAACCTGAAGGATGCCACACTGCTGCTGCAGTGAGTCTTCCGGGTTTCATAAACAAGTGCCCTTTGTTGTTGCCTCCGTTTTATAAACGTCAGGAGAGTACATTTTAACATCTCAAGTTTTATTATAAACCTGAAATATTTACATGACCAAGAGCAAACATTCAGGCTGATGGTTCTTCCTCTGCTGACTTCCAAAGATAGATGTTTAAGGGGAAAATAAAAACAGTACGAGAATGATTCTATTATGAAATTTAAAACACGAGGTAAGGGGACAGTAGACACAGCTAAGTGTTTTTGGTTGTTGCTGTGGGTTTTGTTTTTTTTTTTAACATTATCTGAAAGCTTATGCAGTCACTTTTAGAAAGAATGATAGTGGTATCCATTCCTTAAAAACTTAGCCTAAATCTTTTAAGTTTATTTTGAATTTTTGTCAAGTTTCTCCACTAAGTATAAATACAAGAATGTATGATCTAAAGAACTGATCGGATCCAGGTCTTCAATTAAAAACTCTAGCTACCAGTAACACACACTGCATCTGTTCAGGGTAAATTAATGATGAGTAAATTTTGACTTTTGCATTTTTATATATTTATACAAAAAAGTCTTAAAACTGAACTATTACTACAGCCCTATAGTAGAAGACTACATTAGTCTGAAGAATATACAAAAATTAAGTAATACATTTTATTCTTCACGTATTTCCATTCCCAATTGTTAGAAATAAGAATTTATTTTTTACTACTGAAATCTTATTGATCCATAAATGGAACAATAGTCATTTAGTTTGTACCTCTGAATGTCATGTCCAATGTTAATTTTTTTATAGTATGTATTTGTATGCACCCAATACAAACTGAAAACAGCTAAAATTATTTAATAATTTATGATGTTAATTTTAACTTCAATATTATTGGTATAGTGAAATTAAAATAATTATGTAAACTGATCATTTCAGCTCATTTACACCAAGGAATTAATTCATTTATCATTTGAAACTGTGGCTGAGGGAAATTAGGAAATATTTTAAAATTCATATCAAATCCAAAATTTTCAAGCTTATAAATTCAGACAGTCTCACTTGAATCCTCAAATATCTTAATTTGCTTTGAAGAGAAAGTATTTTTTCTTTCATTCATATAATTCAAAACAGCTAAACAGATTCTACTTCAACAATTTAAATGATTCACATGTGTGAACAAATATGGAAAATCTAAGCCCCAAACAAAATTGCAGACTTAAATTATAATGATAATTTAAAATGTGTGTAATGTAATTATAGTATAGGGTCTGCTATAATGAGCTCGGCGATACTATATCTATATCAAATGTGTTAGGACGGTGATATTAGATATGCTTTTCTCTGAGCATTTTTTTACACATTTCTGAATTATGATACCTGTGCCAGAATCAGCCTACTGTATCAAGGATTTTTTTTGGATGGAGAAATGAATTTTTTAAATTGTCAAAACATGATAGAGCAAACTTCCATTTTCCACATAGGATGTACTAAAATATGAATATCAGCTATATGTGAATTTTAAATGTATAAAGATAGTCTTATATTCATTTTGAAGTATCTCTAAAAGAAAGTTAAAGATAGATAAGCCTATAATTCAGATTTAATAACTGCATAATCAAAGAAAATTGTGGACCTATTAACTGACATTTTTATACAAAAGTATTTTTTAAACACATAAAAAATACATCAAATAGCAATTTAGATCCTCTTTTGACAATCACAGTTATTAATTATTGAATTAATATTGCATTGTTAGATCAACAAATATAGACTGTTACATCATTTAAAAGTTTAGTTCTGTAACAGAAAACTTCTATTTAGCTAGTAATGTTTAAGGGTGTGTCTGTGTTAGTTGCTCAGTCGGGCTGACTCTTTACAACCCCATGGACGGTAGCTCACTAGGCTCCTCTGTCCATTGGATTCTCCTGGCAAGAATACTGGAATGAGTTGCCATATACTTCTCCAGGGGATCATCCTGACCCAGGGATCAAATGTGGGTCTCCTGCACTGCAGGTAGACTCTACCATCTGAGCCACCAGGGAAGCCCAGTAATGTTTATAGTGAGTAGTTTTTTGACAAAACCCATGAGGAATCATTCTATTTGCTGTTGAATAGGAAAGTACAGCTTACATTTAAGTCATTAATTTCAAACTGAGGCAAGAAAGCAATGCAGTTATTATCTTGAACAGTGATGGACAATGCATAGCAAACGCAAAGATGGAACAAAGATGGCATATTACTCAACTATTTATATCCAAATAGTTATCCATTCATCTATCTCTTTGTCTGCCCATCCATTTATCTGTCCATCAAACAACCATTGAACAAAGAACTATCAGAAATGAATAACTACAATGCACAAAACCCTAGTACCAGTAAGATATGGTGGGTATGGTATACTCATCCTCTAGTGGTGAGACACACAGAAAATTAAAATACAGACTTTGGTGAAACAGTGCTACATAGTATGTTTTATTCTTTTTTCCCCCTGTGGTGGCCCTTAGAAAGGGGTGACAAATTCAAAATGAGATAACAGAGGAGGGTTCCCAAAGGAAAGCATAAGCGATTCTCAGTGGGTCAAGTTTCATGCCTTTAGTAACAGGCCAGCTCCAGAAGTCACCTTATTATTCTATGAGCTCTGAGCATGGATTAAATATTTGGTTGGAGCTGCGGTGCACCAGCTTAGTTGCTCTGTGGCGTGTGGGACCTTTCCGAATCAGGGATTGCCTGCATTGGCAGGCAGAATCTTCATCACTGAGCCACCAGAGAAGCCCTGGTAGTTATTTTGCTTATCCCTGGAGGCTCAGTGGTAAAGAATCCTCCCTGAGTCAGGAAGATTCCCTGGAGGAGGAAACAGCAACCCACTCCAGTACTCTTGCCTGGGAAATCCCATGGACAGAGGAGACTGGTGGGCTATAGTCCATAGGGTGGCAAAGAGTCGGACATGACTGAGCACACCCATCTGGGTCTCTGTAAATATTTACACCATAAATAAGGAAAGGAGAGCTGTCCAGGCAGAGAGAATCCATGTGAGGCTGAGTCCAGGAAGAAGCTACAGGTGTGATTGGATGTGCAGAGCTGAGTGCTATAGAGGGGGGCAAGGCATGCAGAAGGGCCAGATGGTGAATCATATGGAAATTGTGAAAACTGATGCGATAACATCTCCTTTGCTTTGAACTCTGTTGAAAAAGACAAGATTATGTTTAGACACTGAGACCTGAATCAATAAAAGAGCAGAGAGATCTGTCCAAAGGCGGGAGATTGAGCTCTTTAAATGATGCGTATTTCAGAATATCTTTTCTTCCCAAAGAAGTCTTGGTACGGAAGTAAACTGCCCTCTTAGGAGCAAGGAGCATTTTCTTTATAGTTAGCAACCTTTTTCTAATGACTAGATTCTGAATAAACAAAGAACAGGCTAAGTAGATCTCGTCTGCAAACTTATTACTGCTCCATTCTCTGTAGGTTTCCCCTCCTTCCTTCAACGCCTGCCAGGGTCCAGGGCCTGGCCGCCAGGTGTGGGCCTTGACTGACGAGGCCACTGTAACCTGCTGACCCCACCCCCAGCCCTGGTTTCCGGACTTCCTTTTTATCTCACCTCTCGCCTTCTCTCCCACTCTCTCTCCCTAAGAAGCCTGAGAAGCCCTGGGCTGAAGACTGGCCGTCTACTGTCCCCTGGCCCTGCCCCAGGTGGACTTTCTGGCTCACCCTTTCATACCCCGGTTGATCCTGATCTTGGATTCTGATTCAAGTTGAGGGAACACCTCCTCTCTGGTTTCTGATTGTGGCTGGACTTTGAAATGACACGTCACCTTTCATTTATCGTTTTTGGACGTCCTGATTTGGGCTTTCTGACACTGCCGACTCACCTGGGATGCTGATGCTTAGTTCCAAACTCCAAAGCTTTCCTAGTTGTATTTATTTATTTATTTAGATGTTGTACATCAGCTTCCATGCCTAAGAAAAGAAATCTGTGATTTGTAACAATTAGTCTGTACAAACATGTGCATGCTATGTCTCTGTGTCTCATGAAACTTTACTGTACCTGATGAATTGAATGGAAATCTCCTGAGGATGGCCCTATCTGTGGTGGACAAGCAAGTTCTCCTCTATATCCAAAAGAAGCTTGATCTTATCCTTTAAAATAGAATACATTTTACATCAAAGCAAGTGCGCTTAAAATCAGATTACTTTCTTTTTTACAAAAAATAAATGATATTTCTTAAAATCCTTACAAAGACTCTTGAGCAGATAGCTTTTTTCCTAGTCTGTCTCCCTGCAATTTTGGATTGTACAGATTAGAGTGAAGTTATGTATAAACACAAGCTTAGACTATTCCTTCGCAGCAGAAAAATTCTTTCTAAAAGCCTGCTGCTGCTTGTGGTGAGAAATATGTGAAATAACTCTTTTACAAAGTAATAGAAGTTTGAAGTCAAATTATGCTAATTTTTATATAAATAGATACAAATTAAGGGAGTAATAAGATGCAGTATGAATCATGCTCAATCTTCTTAGACTGCCCTTATGGATAAAAAAATTTTTCTGTTTAGGAGATGGAAAAAATGATATGTTAAGTGATTTCTCAATTGCCAGTTGACTTATTAATACATGCTCATCCACTATCAAAATCATCTCTCTTCCATTCTTCCAAGAGTTTCAAGCAAAAATAAATTTACCCTTCTGTCCATCATAGTATGAGATCATTTGTTGCTATCACTACCTTCTCTGGACATAAAGTCCTCTCATGTAGAAGAAACTATATCAACCACAGCTATTGCATAAATAATCTAGAGTTTTCCAGGGTTTTGAAGTGCTTCAGCAGCATGAATACATTTTTGTCTTAAATATCAGTTCTCCAGAGTCAACTAGTTAACTCCTGCTGTATCTTTAAATGAATCTCAAAATGTGAAATGACTCTCATAGCTCTTCCGAAATACTTAAAAGGAGTTTTTTCACATCACACTGTCACTTCCACAGTTTTAAAGATTCTAAGTGCTGATCTATGTTTGCACCACTATTACCACCAGCTCCATCACCATCATTTTACGTGTGATTATAATTGACTTGCTTGAAGAATGTAGTTAAATGCTGAAATAAATCAATGGCAAATTATATGTGAAAAAAATGTATAGCAAGTGTTTATCAAATTGGCTTTAGTCTCCTTTTCCTTAATACTCTGAGCATGCTGGGTGTCTCTCTTTTTTCCTTCTTGTCTCCCTCCCTTCCTTTACATTTTCTTTTTTTTTTTTGCTTTTATGTTCTGTTATGTCTTTGATTTTTTTCACTGTCCTCTGTCTTTTTGTTTTATCTATTCTTTGCCTCTGCTGTCCTTAGTTTCAAATTGCAGACTCATTCTGCTTCTTCCAATATCAGATCTGCTCTGCATAGCATTGAATCTGCCTTCTTCTGACCATGATTTGAGAGAAAAGATAATATGTTTAGGAAAAGACAGAGGAAAAGATGTTTGAGAGAGTTTATTTCCTCCCTATGCTATTTTGTTCTAGCTGCTTCATGCACTGCATCTCATGATGCTGCTAAAACTTACAGAGGGTCCAAGACGTAGGACTAGCCTTGCAGTTGATTATTAGAAGCTGTTGACAAACAAAAAAATAAGCATGAAGAATTCTTTGGGGATCAATATTTTCCCCAGTAGTTCGGATAGTAAAGAATCTGCCTGCAATGCAGGAAACCTGTTTTCTATCCCTGGGTCTGGAAGATCCCCTGGAGAAGGAAATGGCAACCCACTCTAGTATTCTTGTCTAGAGAACTCTATGGACAGAGGAGCCTGGCAGGTTACAGTCCGTGGGGCTGCAAAGAGTTGGACACTACTGAGCGACTGACACTTTCGCCTTCCTAATAGGCTGTTGGGCTCCCGGATGGCGTTAGTGGTTAGGCAGATTTCAGAGCCTTCAAGGGACAAAGTTGAATGAGGTGACCTGGGAGGTCATCTCTCTGCATATTTTTATATTAAACCCTCCATTGGTGCCAACTGTCTGTCTTCTGTGCGTTTGGTTGAAGCTGGTGCTAAAATCCATTGGATAAATGGTGCCTATGTTCCCAAGTCCTCTCTAACCACAGTCCTCACACTTTCTAGAATCCTTGACCTGCTTAGCAGACGTGGGACCCCCCTGCCCTGGGTGCATGTGTGTGTCTGTGCATGCCTGAACTAGCCTGGCTCTTGAATGTATGTAGGCAAATTCACAATGTTGTTTCATTGTGATTTATGATTTGTTTTTGAAATTGCAAAATCACTTTGATGTGAACTGCTGTTCTCTGAACCCACTCCAGATGTGTTTAAAACTCCAAATTTGTCAAACAAAAAAAATTTTTTTTAGAAATATAGTTATGGTGAATATTAAGAAAAGAGGACTCATGAGTCCTCTGAGTTTGGCAAATTCTCCTGGATGGTCTCTTGCAGATTTTTTTTTTTTTTTTTTTTTGCANGAATGAGGTGACCTGGGAGGTCATCTCTCTGCATATTTTTATATTAAACCCTCCATTGGTGCCAACTGTCTGTCTTCTGTGCGTTTGGTTGAAGCTGGTGCTAAAATCCATTGGATAAATGGTGCCTATGTTCCCAAGTCCTCTCTAACCACAGTCCTCACACTTTCTAGAATCCTTGACCTGCTTAGCAGACGTGGGACCCCCCTGCCCTGGGTGCATGTGTGTGTCTGTGCATGCCTGAACTAGCCTGGCTCTTGAATGTATGTAGGCAAATTCACAATGTTGTTTCATTGTGATTTATGATTTGTTTTTGAAATTGCAAAATCACTTTGATGTGAACTGCTGTTCTCTGAACCCACTCCAGATGTGTTTAAAACTCCAAATTTGTCAAACAAAAAAAATTTTTTTTAGAAATATAGTTATGGTGAATATTAAGAAAAGAGGACTCATGAGTCCTCTGAGTTTGGCAAATTCTCCTGGATGGTCTCTTGCAGATTTTTTTTTTTTTTTGCAGCGGGGAGGGGTGCGGTGGATTGGTAAGATTTGTTTGGCCAAGCATTTCTCTCTTAATTTTTAAACTCCTGAGTATTCCAGGGGAAACTTAATCCATATGTTTCTGGTTCACTGCTTCTTAAATCATCAAAATGCTGTTTTCCAAAGGCTCTCTAGTGCTGAAAGAGGTTTATCAGACACTATACAAGTTCTCCAAAGTGTTTTTTACCTCAACTTATGGATCCCAATGGACATGAACTCAAGATCCTAGAGTTTGGTTCTAAATTTAACATCAAGAGAGCTTGACTGTGACCCAGAGCAGCCCTGGCTGCTAAGAGTCCTCTGAAAAGCACCACATTATTGGAAGAACACATGTGTTGAATGGAATGTACAAATAAAAGTGCACCAAAAAAGCTAAGCTTGAAGGATTGATGGCAAGCCTTCCGACCAATGACTGTTGTATACATTTCTATTTGATTAGCTTTCCTTTCCTTGCTAATTTCTCAGCCCTCCCTCCTTGCTCCCTCAGCCCAATTGTATCCCGGGTAACAACATTTCATATATTAAAAAATGAAAAATTTTAAGAAGTACTCTAATAATCATGTGAGAGCAAAAAAGGATAAGGAAAAAGGCATAAGAACTTATTGTCTGAATGCATCTTGTAATTTCCATAATTCACTAAAAAAAAAAAAAAATTCACTCCCTGCCAGCATATTTGATTTAACACCATCCAAAGTGTAAGGTTACATGGAATAAATAGCTAATTGGGTTAATTTAATAGCAGGTTAAATCTTTCTTTTATTTTGTCTAAAAGGCACATTAAAATAGTGCAATTTTCAAGTGGTCTTGGAAATCTAAAGTAGAGTTTCTTGATAAAAAAAATATATAGCTTTCCCACTGCTGGGTTTATAGTGGGAGTTGCTGGCAGGCTTCCAGTTCACTGCATGAAAATCTAAGCTCCCTGTATAAGTGCAGAATTTAGTGTTGGGTCTTAAGGTTTTGTTTGGCATCTTGCCAAAGATGTTATGCATTTAGCTGGGAAAATTGCCTGGAAGTTAATTGAGAGGAAAACACTAATATACAACCTCCCCCACCCTTAAGGAAAAAAAAAGTCATGGATATGCATACAGTGCTGTTCATTGATAAGATTTGTATGTATACAATAAAGACTTATAGTAAAGTTGATCCCAAGATTGCTTAAGATGGATTTTCACTGATTATCCACCCAGCATCTATATGCTCCTTTGTGAATGTCCAGATTTTTCCTGGGATCAGGATTTCCCCACAGAGCCTGCTCATTAGAGACACAGAGGTCATTGAAGTCCCTTTAAAAATGCTACTTACTAAAGGATGGATGATTATTCCAGAATGCAGTAGAGGATATATATTAATTCCATCTCTTAATTAAAAGGATATTTTGATATAGGCCCTCAGTCTCTTCCCTCTAAATGAGATGAGTGAAAATTGACTTTGGGACCCCCACCCCTGAGGCCCACCAGTACCTGGGTCACACTCCAGGTCTGGTCTCTGCAGGGCTGACAGACCTGTCTTAATCGAGACTTCATGACATTTTATTTTGTCAAGAGTCTCAGGATCTGAATTTTGCTACCCTAGCAGCCAGCTTGTGTTTTCTCTCTAGTGCTTTTAAATACACTGCCTCCTTTTAAACTGTGATCTTTATCCATTTGTGGTATCCACCCCCACCCCAACTTGATTTTATTTTTTCTAATAATGATGGCTGTGAACTGCCAGAGTTTCCAAAGAGCTAAGAACTGTATTTCCTTCTTCAAAATGGAAGCACAGGATATAAGTTGTAGACGTGTGTTTATTGCTCATAGTAGAGTACAGGTATTTGGGAGACCCCACTCACAGCATTATCCCACGTGTGTAATCAAGACACAACTTTCGGCACCTTTTCTCCATCCACACCTTCATCCTTTTCAAGATCATTTTAAGCCACGGATACAAAAATAACATTTCTCCAAACCGGAGTCCATCCTGAAGCTAGAAAACCCTGCTCTTCAATGACAGAGCTCCCAGGAAGTGGGCTTCTTGGTCACTTTCAAAGCCTTTCATGACATTTCTCACTGCGGTCTTGAAGAAAGGGCTTGAAGGGAGAGGGCAAGAAAGATGGGGGGAACAAGGCTGGAGGGGGTGCGCTTCAGGCTGCAAAGTGAGGGGAAAGTGATCCTTTAATTAAGATGAGTGTTCTTTTGTACCTGGACTGTATCTCTTGGATGTGTTAGAGACAGGAGTGGGGCAGAAACAATGCAAGTTTGCTACTGTATGAATTCCCTCTCCTTTCCCTTAATCCTGTCCTCACTGGGGCCTCGGGTGGAAAGCTGATAATTTTGGTGATCCCTAAAAGAAAGGCCAGGGCTTGAATTCCTGCCACCATCATCTTGATAATGAACAGCCCTAATGAATGCGGGTAAGTGGTAGGACTCTGTGACCAGCTGCATCAGGGCAGGTAATACAGCTCAGATTTAATTGGGAGCAGGTATTGGAAGGCTGTATTACTTTAATTGGTGAGGGGTTTTCTAAATGGAAAGGACAAAGTATAATGGACAAATTGTGCAGTACAATAGCACTTAAGCTGGGGTTGTATGCATTCGTTAATCTGCCGAGGAATGAGGCAATTCTAAACAATTTTCTCAGTGAAACCAACTTCAGAAAGCTTGTCCCTTTTGTCCTCCCCTGGGAAAATGTAAGATTGAAACAGAAAATACCTTTACCGAGGCAATCATTTGCCACGTGTGGAAAGCGGATACAGCAGTAAACTATGAAAAAAGGGATCTTTGTAGTACAATAAAGGATGGAAAAAGAGATAAAGCTCAGGATAAGAGTGGGCCTGTCACTGCCGCTAAAGGAGGAATAAAGTGATGGCGTTTACAGTGATAGACAAGCCTCTAAAGAGAGCGCAGGGCAGTTTAGAGAGGGAAATTTGATATTTAAAAGAAAGAGCTGTGATAATTAAAAGTAGCATTACATTAAACTATTATGCATATCATTAATGGCAGAAGGAAATCGGCGCCTTTTCAAAAGTTAATGATTTCTATAAAACTGTTCTTGAAACCTTACACTTTTAAAAAGACTATATGCATATAAACCAGCCTCACAGGTAGTATTTCTGATATGCAACTTTCCTGAGAAATATAAAAAGTGATTCAATCGAAATTATACCCCAGTCACAGTGTGGCTGGGAAAGGTTGAAGGCAAAAGAAGAGGGTGGCTGAGGATGAGATGGTTAGATAGTATCACCAGCTCAATGGACATGAATCTGAGCAAAATCTGGGAGACAGAGAAGGACAGGAGAGCCCGGCATGCTACAGTCCATGGGGTTGGAAAGAGTCTGACACGACCTAACAACTGAACAACAACAGCATGGTGTGGCATCATCCACGGACCAGCTCCCCAGTCGTGCACAGCGAGGACAGAGACCAACTGCACAAACGCTGCCATAAAAGGCTCTCTTATAGATATATGGGTATAAAACGAGCCGTGTGCTATCACCATGTTTTCCTTTGATAATTTATATTTGACAGCATCAAAGAGCATATCTTTGGAATGGCATTTACAAGGGAAAAATATTGCTTCCAGATTTGTGGTTCAGGGACCAGCTCTGATGAGACTGGTTAGCTGGGTCTTCAACTGGTTTAAACCTAATGGTAGAAGGGCCATTATACTTGGGCTCTTTTAATGGGGCTCTTGCACTTGTCTATTTCATTACAGGTGGGGAACCTGGAAAGATTGAATGTCCTCTGAGTTCATGGGGCTTTGGCAGTGGGAAAGCTAAACAAAACGGAGCACAGAGAGAGTGTGAGACAGACTTTCCCAAGATCCCCAGGTGGGTTTCATATACTGCCTACCTCAAGAGCGAGTCTGGTTCAGCTTCCCACACTGGCCATGAAGGCCAAATTATCTTACCCCAGCTATTGTTCCCTGCTAGAGCCTGATCTACAAAGCTATGGTCAGTATAAAGGATTCTTTGGGAGGAAAACAATTTTGCTATCTGCTCATCTGGATCCCCATTCTGGACAGCACCTACTTGGCTTCAACCTCCTAAAGTGCAGCTGGTGATGAAAAAAAAGGCCCCTTGTGGGAAATCATATTTATTCTAAAAGTAAAGAGTAAACCCTGTCCTGGCTGTTGGTGCATCGTGGTAAAATATTTCCTGCTTGGAACTCATTTAGAGATGCTATAAGCCAGGGCTGGGAAAGATTGAAAGTGTAAGGAGTAGTGGGTGGCAGAGGATGAGATGATTAGACAGCATCACTGACTCAATGAGCATGATTCTGAGCAAACTCTGGGAGACAGTGAAAGACCAGGAGTCTGGCATGCTGTAGTCCATGGAGTTGAGGACAGTCAGACATAACTTAGCAATTTAATAGCAACAACAACAAAACCAGGGGTCCCCAACTTCTGGGACCTAATTCCTGATGACCTGAGGTGGAACTGATGTAATAATAATAGAAATGAAATGCATAATGAATGTAATGTGCTTGAACCAGCCTAAAACCATCCCCCCAACCCCTGCCCATAGAAAACCTGTCTCCTACAAAACCAGTCCCTGGTGCCAGAAAGGTTGGGGATCGCTGCTAAAAACACTGAGAGAAAACCAAAACTAGTCACACCAAAACACGCTCACAAAGTATGTTCAGGAATCTCAGTACCTCAGCACATTTCAAAAGATGTTATTGTGGAGACCCAAAGTATTACCAGGTTTCTACATTAAAAAGTTAGAATCTGCCAAACCCCTTGAGGGAAGAGAGGAAAGAAAATTGGAGAATAAATAACTAGGGTCCCAAGTTTTTCTTTTAAGAAGTGTGACATGTGGAGCATCACAGAACTTACTGATATTGAAGAGGCACCACCTAACCTTTCAATTGTGTATGTGTGGTTTAAGTATGACTGAAGTTGGTGAAATGTGCCTATGTTATATACAAGGGTGACAAAAGCAAAGTCAGACAAAATGCAATAAGAACAAGTCAAGTTTAAATTAAATCCCCTACCCCTGGCCCCAGGCCCCTAGAATTAAACTGAATTAGTCTATCTTTTGGGGGGCTTCTCTGATAGCTCAGCTGGTAAAGAATCCACCTGCAATGCAGGAGACCCTGGTTCGATTCCTGGGTCCTAAAGAACTGCTGGAGAAGGGATAGGTTACCCACTCCAGTATTCTTGGGTTTCCCTGGTGGCTAAGCTGGTAAAGATTCTGAATGCAATGTGGGAGATCTGGGTTCGATCCCTGGGTAGGGAAGATCCCCTGGAGAAGGGAAAGGCTACCCACTCTAGTGTTCTGGCCTAGAGAATTCCATGGTCAAAATTTAAAAAAAAAAATCTTTTTATTACCCCAGGCCCATTTCTCCTTACCGAAAGGGCAGGGAAAGAAGGGGTCTCTTGGTAAATAACAAAATAATAAAAGTCACTCAGTCGTGTCCAACTCTTTGTGACCTATACAGTCCATGGAATTCTCCAGGCCAGAATATTGGAGTGGGTAGCCTTTCCCTTCTCCAGGGGATCTTCCCAAACCAGGGATCAAACCGAAGTCTCCCACATTGCGGGCGGATTCTTTACCAGCTGAGCCACATGGGAAGCCCACAAGAGAAGCTCTTGTAAAAAGTCCTACACAAATTGTAGCTAAATGCCATCTGACATTAGTGATACCAACTTATATAAAACCCCACTACTCTCGAGCTATTTACACTGGCCAAATGAATAATAAAGAAGAAACTTGGTGTGTGTACACAGATGCATACAGACACACAGCCACACTTGGAGACAGATATAGGTTTATGGAATGTTTTTCGTTTTTGAAGATTTTTTTATGTGGACCATTTTTAAAGTCTTTATTGAATTTGTTACAACCCTGTTTCTGTATTATGTTTTTGGTAGTTTGACCGCAAGGCACATGGGATCTTGGCCTCCTAACAAGGATTGAGCCCACACCCCTTGCATTAGAAGGAGAAGTCTTAACCACAGGATTGCCAGAAGAAGACCCTATTGAATACCTTTTTATGAGTTATTTAATTCAACTGGTTGACCTTGTGTTCTTCTTACCAACAACAAACACAGAGATCGTAAGACTGTTTTCAAAATATTCAATTAGAGGCTTTGCAACCATAAATGTCAAGCAAAAAAAAAAAAAAANCACTGTTGGTGGGAATGCAAACTAGTACAGCCACTATGGAGAACAGTGTGGAGATTCCTTAAAAAACTGGAAATAGAACTGCCTTATGACCCAGCAATCCCACTGCTGGGCATACACACCGAGGAAACCAGAATTGAAAGAGACATGTGTACCCCAATGTTCATCGCAACACTGTTTATTATAGCCAGGACATGGAAGCAACCTAGATGCCCATCAGCAGATGAATGGATAAGAAAGCTGTGGTATATATACACAATGGAGCATTACTCAGCCATTAAAAATAATATATTGGAATCAGTTCTAATGAGGTGGATGAAACTGGAGCCTATTATACAGAGCGAAGTAAGCCAGAAAGAAAAACACCAATACAGTATACTAACACATATATATGGAATTTAGAAAGATGGTAACGATAACCCTGTATGTGAGACAGGAAAAGAGACACAGACGTATAGAACAGTCTTTTGGACTCTGTGGGAGAGGGAGAGGGTGGGATGATTTGGGAGAATGGCATTGAAACATGTATAATATCATATATGAAACAAATTGCCAGCCTAGGTTCAATGCAGGATACAGGATGCTTGGGGCTGGTGCACTGGGATGACCCAGAGAGATGGTACAGGGAGGGAGGTGGGAGGGGGCTCAGGATGGGGAACACGTGTACACCCATGGCGGATTCATGTATAGCAAAACCAATACAGTATTGTAAAGTAAAATTAAAAAAATAAAGAAGAAGCAAAATAAGCTTTACCAATAATATTATATAGCTAGAAAAAATGTATTTGCATATAATTGATAAATACACACATAGCAAGAGTGCTCAGAAATATTTCGCTAATGAGAATATAATAAAGTTTAGAAACCACTGCCTTAAAACAGAAACTCTTAGAAACCACTGCCTTAAAACAGAAACTCCATAGTAGACAGAGGGAACAGAACAGGTAGGGAGATTCTGGGAACCACTTGACATAGACAGTCCCAGTTTGGACCACCCCATTTGACACACGTGAAAAGAAACATTGTTCTGGAGTGTGTGTGTGTGTGTGTGTGTGTGTGTGATTCCAGTTACATTCTTCTTCTATTCCAGTTTGCCTGTCTCTCTTGACTATTCTCCCAGCTTCAACAAAGTGCTAAAACCAGAGGTCTTTGCTAAAGACTGCTATACAGTCAAAGTGGTGATTACTGATCACCAGAAGCTAAGAAAAAGGCATGGGAGGGATTCTCCTGCAGAGCCTCCAGAAGGTGCCAACCATGCCATCACTTTGATTTCAGACTGCTGGCTTCCAGAACTGAGAAAACATTAATTTCTGCTGTTTTAAGTCACCCAGTTTGTGTTTACTTGTTGCAGCAGCTACAAGAAACTAACACAAAAGGGTGAAACAGGAGTGAACCTAAAGACTAAATGACCCCCTCTACCACTGTGCTCCCCTTATCACCCGTGGCAGCTTCACTAGGCATTTCAGAGCTCCAGAACAGTATTTCTCAACCTTTTTGGAAACTATTATGCCACCCAGATAAACAGAAAAATCTTGGGAGCAGAGTTTCATTCAGGCCCCCACACAAAACAAAACAAAACAAAGCAAAACCCTGAGAATCAGTGCCCTGGACGAGAATTCAGTTGATACAGGAAGAATGTTAGCCCCTCCCAGCTGAGTCTACTCCTAGTCTTACTGTGTATGCATCTGCGTGAAGGGTTGGGGAGGCGTTTCGGAGGGGGGCTGCTAATCTGCTTCCCATTTTAAAGCTAGGATTTAGCTAGAGATCAAAATCTTATCTCGCTGAAGAAGAAAAATATGTTCCCTTGACTGCATTCCAAAATACTGGAAGGAGTAGACATTGAACATGCCCCTGGCACTTCTTAAAAAGTCATAGAACGCCTCAACCTGATGATTCCTCAAGATTTTATTAATTTATAATATTATGTTCCATCAAGATCATCACTTTTTATTATCTTGCTGCTCTGCATTGTATCTCCCTTATTATTCTCAGCTATAGGGGCCATAAATTAAAATCATTCAGAATTTATACTCCTACAGTTCATTATCTATGATTGGTATTATCTCACCGCCTTCTCTGGCCCCTCTATATCCCCTGACAAGAAATATTGCAATAGAGTCTAAATACCATCCAACCAATAAATGTCGAATTTAAAAAAGGGTGGGGGGTGGAAACCCCTCCATTGAAGGGTACTCCATCACTCCTTATCTCCTTCAACAGCAATTCTTTCTGTCAAAATGACAGAGAAATAAGCTTCTAAACAGTTGAGAGTTAGGTCCTTGCTGTGCTCCTGTCTGGACTGGACATGTCATTTTCTCTTCCCTTCCCTTCTTCTACTCTTTCCCTGAAGGTCAAGGGACTAATGCTTCACAAGAAGCAACCCTAATTCAGGGAACAAACAGGTAGCAATGTAATCAATTGATTTCAAAAACAACAGGTGGTCCATTACTGGAAATTTTGAGCACCTCTCAGTGACCTTCCAGAGGCCAGAGGCAGCCCTACAAAAGCTGGGAGGCTGGTCTTTTGTTTCTAAGACTGATCAAGACAGAGTACAGATCCCTCCACTAGACCTCAGGAAAAATAGACCCAAGTATCTGACAATGGTGAGACTCCCCCACATTACATTTGGATGTGTTTGTTCACTAAAAAGCTGGATAAAGTAAACTGGTGCATCCACAGCAGCTTTTGTCATGGTTGTTCCATCAGTATCTTCAGAGATGCGAGATCCTATCACACTAGGAAGAGCAATGATTCTTCAGAGAGATGGAAGTTGGCAACACTTGCTAAAAAGTGGATATTCAAATTCTGACTGATCCTGAAAGAAAGCTGAATGCCAAAGAATTGATGCTTTTGAACGGTGGTGTTGGAAAAGACTCTTGCGAGTCCTTGGGACTGCAAGGAGATCCAACCAGTCAATCCTAAAGGAAATCAATCCTGAATATTCATTGGAAGGACTGATGCTGAAGCTGAAGCTCCAATACCTTGGCTACCTAATGTGAAGAACTCACTTATTGGAAAAGACCCTGATGCTGGGAAAGACTGAAGGCAGGAGAAGGGGACAGCAGAGGAGGAGACGGTTGGATGGCATCACCGACTCGATGGACATGAGTTTAGCAAGTTCCAGGAGCTGGTGATGACAGGCAGCCTAGCGTGCTGCAGTCCCTGGGATTGTAGCAACTGAACTGGACTGAACTGACTGATTCATACAATGGGAAAGTTCACATTTAGTGCGTGTCCTGGCCTTGGGACCTAGCTTTTTAGAAACATAAAGCCCTCAATATATATCCACTTTCAGGATCACTGCAAAGTCAGTATTTCTTCCTCCCCTCCTCTCCTTCCTTTTTTTCCCCCCCTTTCACGATACTCAGCATAACATGAAGATGCTAAAAATCATAAGACAGAGCATAGGGGAGGAGAAACAGGTCAAGGTGTGGAAAAACACAATCTATTGGCACTGCTTTAAAATTGTTTTTAAAAATGTAAAAAGCATTGATTTTCAAAGTTATAAAGTCTAACACCACCATATCTGTGGATAATTGTCATTTGTCCTCTCCTTATCTCAGTCAACTTTAATCATAATTCAACAGCTATCAAATAAAAAAACCTATGATCAAAAATGCATGTATACACAGGACTGTTTCAACAGGTTAGGCATTGGGATCCAGAGACATCACTAGCAGTGGCTGAATGTGAGTAAGCCTGAAAAAGGGTCTACACCAATAGTACAAGAAACCTAAGAATCACCTGAGAAACTTATATAATCATAAAATAAAACAGAGCCCCATGGAAATCAAAGTTGTGATGACATACTGTATTTCATCTGCCAGATGAACAAAAATGACAAAGCCTGGCAAAACCCAATACTGGTAAGGATGTAGAATCCTGGATGCACTGATATATCACTAAAGTGAATATAAGTTGGTGCCACCACTTTGGAAAATACGTTGGATTATGTATTGAAATGGAAGATGAACCATGTGACTCAGAAGTTCCACCCCAAGTTCTATGCTCTAGGGAAACCCTTGGATATGCACACACTCCAAGAGGCACATAGTGGTGCTGTTGGTAATCGCATAAACTCAGAAACCACCCAAATATCTAATAACAGTGGAAGAGACAAACTGTGGTATTTTCATGTTATGGATCCAATACAAAATGAACCACAGCTATGTGTATTAAAATGGGCAAATCACAAAACACTATTCCATTTATACAACAGGTTGCAAATCTAATCAATATGTTGTTTGAGGCTATATACATAAGGGGTAAGGCCATAGAGAAAAGCAAATGCATGCTTAAACACAAAGTGTGGGGTAATGGTTACCTCTAGAGAAAAGGAGAGATTTTTGATCTNAAATAAAACCTTATGGAGCAGATAAATCTGAATTACAACATTATAAAAATCAAACAACAATTTTTGATAACAAAAATCACAAGGAATACAGAGAAATAGATTTTATTTATTCAAAGGAATAAAATAATTAATTGACAGAAACTCTCCTTGAGGTAATGCAGATAGTGGATTTACTGAACAAGGACTTTGAAACCACTATTTCAAATATGATTAAGGAGCTAAGAAATATTCAGGAGCTAATATATTAGGAAAAGAACATTAATAAACAAATAGAAATTGTAAGGAGAGAACCAAATGGAAATTCTGGAGCTGAAATTTTCAATAACTAAAATGAAAATTTCATTAGAGGGGTTCAACAGCAGATTTTCAGAAGAATGGGTGAACTTGAAGACAGGGCAATTGAAATTATTGAAATTGAGATGCAGAAAAAATGGGTAAACAAAAGTGAACAGAGCCTGAAGGACTCGTGAGACACCATCTAGTATACTAAAGTACTTAAAAGCAGAAATATCAGAAGGAGAGAGAAAGAAAACGGAACAAACATTATTTCTTGAAATATGATCAAAATTATGACCAAAGTCTTCTCAAATAAGGAGAAATTCATGAATCTACAAATCAAAGAAACTCAGTAAATTTCAAGTAAAACAAACTTTTTCAGACCCTAAGTGAGACACATTATTATCAAAGTGTTGAAAGTCAAAAATAATACATAATCTTAAATGCAGCAATTCAGAAATGATAAGACCTGTATAAGTGACCCTCAATATGATTATTAGCCGATTTCTCATCAGAAACCTAAAGTTTCTGACAGTAGGATGCACATATATATGTTATACATATACCAGAAAAGCTGTCAGTTGATTCTTCTATATCTGTCAAAACTGTCCTTCAAAACTGAGGGAGAGATTAAGAGATTCTCAGATATTAAAAAAAACAAACATGATAAAGTAAATTACCGATAGACCTGCCCTATCAGAAACTGCAAAAGGAATCCTGTAGGTTGCAGTGAAAAGACACTAAACACTCACTTGAAGAATTATGAAGATGTAAAATTCTCTGGTAAAATAAATGTGTGGGCAAGTAAAAAAGTCACTACCATTATAACTTTGGTTTCTAACTCACATTTCATTTTCTACAGAGTTTAAAAAACAAAAATATGAAAAACAATTATAAAAAAGTATGCTATTAGGCACATAACATAAAATATATAATCTGTGACATCCATAATATAAGGGAAGATTGGAACTTTATTGGAGTCATGAATGTAACTGAGGTTAGTTGTTATTAAATAAAATTAAATCAGTACAATTTTAGGATGTTATATGTAATCCCCATGTTAACCAAAAATAAAATATCTATAGAATATACACAAATGGAAAAAAAAGAAAGAAACAAACATATTACTAAAAACTCCACAAAATGCAAAAGAAGGCAATAATGCAGGAAAGGAAGAACCAAAAACTTTTTAAAATACCAAAAGCAAAAAGCAAATGGCAGAAGCCCTTCCATACAAGTATTTACTTTCAGTGTAAATACACTAAACTCACTAAGGAAAAATCACAGTTTAGCAGAATGGAGGGAAAACATGATCTAAGTAATGCTATATTCAGTAAATTCACTTGATATCTAAGAAACAATTTGAAAGTAAAAGATGTAAATGAATGTAAAAAGAAATTTAACACGAATACAAATTTAGTGCTAGGCAAAATAGTCCTTAAATCAAGAACTGTAACAATAGATAAGAGGGACATTATATAATGACAAAAGTGTCAAATCACTAAGAAGATACAGCAATTATAAAAACACATATATACACCAAATAGCATAACCAAATGTATACCTAATATTTGCCAGATTTGAAGAGAGAAGTAGGCAATTCTGTGATAGTAGAGACACCAATATTTCCAACTTTAATTTTAANATATACACCAAATAGCATAACCAAATGTATACCTAATATTTGCCAGATTTGAAGAGAGAAGTAGGCAATTCTGTGATAGTAGAGACACCAATATTTCCAACTTTAATTTTAAAAAGAGAGAGAGAGATAACAATAGAAGATCAATAACAACTTAAAGAGGATCAGAAAGCATCTTAAACAAATTAAACCTAACAGGCACACAGTCATTCAACTCCAAAACAGCAATTATACACAGTGCATGAGACATTCTTCAGTATTGAATTGTTAGTCAAGACTTTGTACAAAGTATCACTTCCAGTCACAGTGGAGTGAAGATACAAAATAATTTGAAAAGCTGTAAAATTCACAAGTTTGTGAACACTTTAAAAAAGCTAGTTGGTCAAAGCAAAAAAAAAAAGATGGGAAGTTAAAAAATACTTTGAGATAAAACACAGCATACTAAATCTTATGGAATGCAGCAAAAGAGTGCTAAAAGGAAAATTCATGACATCCAATCTGTACATTTAAAAAATAAAAATATCTCAAATCAATTACATAATTGCACTTTAAGGAACTAAAATAAATTAAAAGAATGAATAAGATACTTGATGCAAATAAATTTGATAAACTTTAATATCCTTTCTTGGTAAAAGTACTAACTAAACAAGGAATAGAAGAAAAAATTTCTCAACACTATAAAAACTCTCCATAAAATCCTCACAGCTGACCTCATATTTAATTGTGAAAGAAAAAATTTTTCCTCTAAGATCAAAAATAAAGATAGTTGCTTTTGTCAGTTCAATTCAGCTTAGTATTTAAAGTTCTAATCAGAGTAGTAGGCAAAAGAAATAAAAGGCATTCAAATTGGAATTTAAAAAATAAAATTATTTCTGTTCACAGATTACATTACCTTAAATGTATAAAACCATGCAGATTTCACAAGAATTATTGAAACATAATGAATAAAAACAGTAAAGTTGCTGCATAAAAAATCAATAACGTAATAAATCAGTGGTGGTTCTATACACTAACAATGAACAATCTGGAAAGCAAATTAAGAAAATTTCATTTACAAAAGCATTACAATGGACAAAATACTTAGAAGTAAATTTAAACATGAAACCNGTAAAGTTGCTGCATAAAAAATCAATAACGTAATAAATCAGTGGTGGTTCTATACACTAACAATGAACAATCTGGAAAGCAAATTAAGAAAATTTCATTTACAAAAGCATTACAATGGACAAAATACTTAGAAGTAAATTTAAACATGAAACCATAGAACTTGTACTCTGAAAACTATAAAACATTCTAAAAGATCAGCCATCAGTGAAAAGGACATCTCATGTTCAGATTGGAAGACTTAATATTGATAAGATGACACTGCTATCCAAAGCAATCTATTTAGATTTAATGAAAGTTCTGAAAAAATTTCAATGGCATTGTTTTGCAGAAATAGAAAATCCTGTTCTAAAATTCCTATGGAATCTCAAGGACCTCAAATAGCCAAAACAATAAAGTTGTAGGAATCACACTTCCAAATTTCAAAATTTACCTCAAAGGGACAGTTATTAAAACAATGTGGTACTGGCATAAGGACAGACACATAAACCTATGGGATAAAATAAAGAATACAGAAATAATTTTAACAAGGGTACCAAGATCATTCAATAAGGATAAGACATTCTTTTCAACAAATGGTACTAGCAATCTTGGAAAATCACATGGAAATGAATGAAGTTGAACCTATACTTTATACCATATGTGAAAATTAACTTAAAATATGTCAAACACTTAAACATGGAGATCTAAAAAACCCAAGGCAACAGAACCTAAAGGAAAGAATGCATGACACTGGATTTACCATTGATTTTTTAGATACGATACCAAAAGAACAGGTAACAAATCAGTAACAAATGGTCCGAAGCTAAAATTAAGAATGCAATTTTTTCACAAAATCATCGATAATAATAAAATGCCTAGAAATTTAACAATAGAAGAGCAAGGCATACATACTGAAAACTGCAAAACATTGCTATGAGACATTAAAGAGGATCTACCTAAATGTTGAGGCTTCCCAGGAGGTTCAGTGGTAAAGAATCCACCTGCCAATGCAGGAGATGTGGATTCCATCCCTGGGTTGGGAAGATCCCCTGGAGGAGGGATGGAAATCCACTTCTTGCCTGGAGAATCCCATGGACAGAAAAGCCTAGAGTCCAAGAGGGAAAAAAAGAGTCAGACACGACCCGGCGACTAAACAACCACCACCTAAATGGACAGAAATTCTGTCTTTTTGAATTAGAAATCAACATTTTCATTATGTCAATTTTTTTTTCTAAGTGGTTTTATAGATTTAAACACACTCTATCAAAATTTGAGTGATATTTTTCTATAAAAATTGACAATCTGATCCTAAAGTTTATATAGCTTTGCTTAGTACCTAGAAGTTGAAATAACTCTGAAAGAGAAGAATAAAGTTGAAGGACTTACACTTACCAATTTCAAAATTACTGTAAAGCTACAGTAAGCAAGACAGAGTGGTTGGTGTGGAGACAGACATATGGATCAATGCTACAGAATTGAGAGCCTTGGAACAAACAAACACGCTTATGGCCAATTGATTTTCAACAAATGTGTCAGGACAATTCATGGAGGAAAGGATAGTCTTATATAAATAGTACAGGGACAGTTGGATGTCTGCATGTCAAAAGATTAATGTAGACTCTCACATCTCATCATACACAACCAACGCAAAAATGAATCAGCTCTAATATATGAGCCAATCCCATATACTTTAGATGAAATCGAAGTAGACAATTTTATGATCTTGAATTAGGATAAGACCCTTGGACTCCAAAGCAACAACAAAGAGATAAACTGGAATTCATCAGTTAAAAAAAAAAAAAAAAGCTTTGAAAGATGCCATCAAAAAATTAAAAGATAAAAGCCACTTCTCTGGTGGTCCAGTGGCTAAGAGTCTGTGCCCTCAGTCCAAGGGGTCCAGGTTCAATCTTTGGTCAGGGAACCAGATCCATGCTGAAACCAAACAAATAGATAAATGTTTTTGTTTTTTTTCTTTTTTTTTTCAAGTAAAGGATGCGATACAACTAGAAGAAAATATTTGCAAATCACATATTTCTAAAAACTTGTTTTCAGAATATATAAATCAAATTTACAATCTAAAATAATAAAAAATAATATCTAAAATGGGCAAAATAGTTGGGTAAGTATTCTCCCAAAGAAGATATATGGATGGTTAGCAATCCCATGAGAAGATGCACACATATTACATATTAGCGGGATGCAAATTAAGGAAACAATACAAATTCACTCCTACAAGAAGGATTTCTTTATTTTAAACAACAAGCAGCACGAATGCTTATTCAAGAATGTGAAGAAACTACAACTCTCTTTTGTTACTGCTAAAAATGATTTAGCCAATTTGAAAAAGTTTGGCATGCAATTTTAAAAGTTCACATAAAACTTACCAAACAACCCAGGTGTTTCACTCCCAGGTGTTTTTCACATCCGTCCCCAATTAGACAAAATATTGTTTCCATATCTCATTATGCAATTTGCTATTACTGTATTTGCTTTCTCTCTCTTAATAAGGAGGATACATTCCTATATCTTCGGATTCTGTGATTGTACACAAGCCAGAAATAGCTTTACTGCAAGGTAAGTAAAATAAGATGGGCACAATAAAAACGTCACAGGAGTTTTAGTATGGGGCGGGGGAAAGGGGAGGTCATGTCTCAAGAGTACTCAGGAATGCACAAAGCTAGTGGGACTGAAAGGGACCGACCAGGAAAAGTCAGCAGATATAATCTTGAAGTTTGAGATAATAGCACTTTTTCCTGATATTTGTAAGAAAAGGAACAGCAGAAAAAATCCTGTGTCAGTCCAGAAAGGAGCAATGACTACAATTGTCTATGAGTGAGTCTTGTAAAAGCAATTGTGGAAGTTGGACAGATAAATTTGAGACCTGAATTTCAGCTGGTCCAAGAAAATCATATCCTTCAAGGGAATCTTGAATGGATGGAAGGATCTCATAACTTTAGAAATCAAAGATAGCAGAAGAGGAAATTCATATCCCACTGTTACTGTTATTTCAATGAATTATTGTTATTCGAATTTCCAATAAGCATAGGTTAGATTTTGTTGTGAATTTTTATTTTACATTCATAGAAGTTTGGGGTTTTTTTGTTGTTGCTGTTATGACATGTATTTGGAAATAGACTCAAATCAATATTCTAGTGTATACTCATTTTAACTTGATAAAAATTAATACATAATTAATTTCACCTTGGTCATGTGTGAATGTAGCTGCAGAACTCCTTAAATTAAATCATTGGATAATGAGAACAGTGCAACTTTGTAGAGGAAAAGAGATTCTCAGGAATCCTGTATTCCTGTCTTCAATGACAATTTAAAACTCTATGTCCTGAAATTGCATTTAAAAAGAGACAAAAAATAATATCATCTGTGGGTCATTTGAGGATAAATTATCATTGACAGATACTCTCCTTTCCAAGAATGGATGTGTTATTTTGTAAATTTTAACCAAATAAGAAAATTCTATTATTTTCTTCACTATGTCTTTATGACAACCATAAACTGTCACTAAACAAGGAACTTTTTCTTTATGCACATGACTGATTTGAGCATGTAAAATCTTTAATTATCCTCAATACCCACCCATAATGATGTACTTTTCCCGAAGTTTGCTCAAAATTTTTTTTATTCTATATGTGGAATAATTTGAATTCTCCTTAGCATTTTATCATATCTTTCAGTAGAAACGCCAAAGTTTTTTTAAAATCAAAGACAAAAAATAAGAAAGGACACTTTTATTCAATGATGGTTATCATCTGTGTTTTATAATTATGGATAACATTCATAGGGTTAATAATTTTGAATGTTGTATCCTTGTACTGTGCTGTGCTAATTTGCATCAGTCGTATCCTCAACTTTGTGATCCTGCGGATGGTAGCCCACCAGGCTCGTCTACCCACGAGATTTTACTTACTGGAATGGGTTGCCATGCCCACCTCTAGGGGATCTTTTTGACCCAGGGATCAAACCCACACCTACATTGCCAGACAGTTTCTTTACCACTAGTGCCACCTGGGAAACCCTGATTCTTAAAATATATATATATATATATATATATATATTGTTATTTCTAGTGTTGAATTCCTTAGTTAATTTAAATGCATATCTCTTCTGAAACAAAATTCTATACCTCTTCATAATTTTTCTTTCTCTCTTGTAGGGGCCCTAAACTAAAAATATTTTATCCATTTTTCTTATTTTAATTCTTTTGCTTTAGATAAGATAATCAGAATAGCAACTACATTAACGAAGTTAGTATATTTTTAGAAGGTAGATATGAGCTTAATAAAAATAACTGTCCTCAGTGGTGCTTCAATAATTTTGAAAACTTCTATTTTAACTTGTGATTCTTAAGCAGATAGCCTTTTTTATCACAGAATTTAATCCATGTCAGGCTTAATGCAAATAATAATGACAACAAGACAAAAAATTATGACTTAGAAATAATGAGTTAGAAATAATTATGGATGGTAACCCAGTTCTAAGTTCTTTTTCTTGAGCTAATTTGTCTATGCCTGTTAATATAATCCTCCTCAGTGCTTTGGTAGCTCAGCTAGTAAAGAATTTGCCTACGATGCAGCAGACCCCTGTTCGATTCCTGGGTCGGAAAGATCCCCTGGAGAATGAATAGACAACCCATGCTAGTATCATTGGGCTTCACTGGAGTCTCAGAGGGTAAAGAATCCACCTGCAAAGCGGGAGACCTGGGTTTGATCCTGGGNACCCCTGTTCGATTCCTGGGTCGGAAAGATCCCCTGGAGAATGAATAGACAACCCATGCCAGTATCATTGGGCTTCACTGGAGTCTCAGAGGGTAAAGAATCCACCTGCAAAGCGGGAGACCTGGGTTTGATCCTGGGTTGGGAAGATCCTCTAGAGGAGGGCATGGCAACCCACTCAGGATTCTTGCCTGGAGAATCCTCATGGGCAGAAGAGCCTGGCAGACTACAGTCCATGGGGTCACAAAGAGCTAGACACAACTGAGCAACTAAGCATGCACCTTCCTCAGTGCTTTCAAGGAATTTTTCCTAATCCCATAAGTATAATCAATATATATAAATAAAGCAGGTCTACAATTAGGTCTTCTAATAATTTTAATGAATTTAAAGGAAAAATGCAACACACATTGTCTTATAGAATTCTGATTAATGGTTTAAATATACAGTTTTTTACAATAAGTGTCCTCGATTTAACTTGAATTCTGCCTAAAAAGTGAGCTAAAACAAACTTGTTTTATTATATACAGAAATGATATTAATTGAATGCATCAGTATATCTATGGGGGGTACTAAACAGATTGAAAACAAAGTATGAAATAAAGAGGAAACACAAAGATTTTATTTAACTAAGGAAGCATGCACAATAAAGCAGCAACTTTATAACAGAATAATATCAATTTATTCAGCACTCTTGGAAGATTTTCATATAGGATTTTCAACAGGATCTATTCACAAAAGACAAAAATTCAATTCAGTTTATCACCAGTTAGCATATCATTTCTAAAAGAAGCTCATGGCAGTCTCATTTGGGCCCTGCAAGGAGCTAATGAGCAAACTCCTGCCCGATATTGACAATTAATCAGGCATAAATGCATTTAGGATCAGGACCCATTGACAAGCACGAAGGCTCACACGAACTTCAATGAAACATGATATTCGAGCATATTTGTCTAATTGTATATCGGGTTTTTGCACAAATTCCCACCAAAACACTTCATTATCTCCAGAGGTGATGCATCCGTTTCAGAATCTGTAGGAAGCTTTTTGGTTTGCTGTAACCATATATAATGGGTTGAATGAAGAGCTATTAGGTTTTGTTCCCAGTTTTCCCACTTTAATTGCTATAGCAACCTGAAGCCAAAGTTGGATCACTGGATAGAGTAACTGAGCAATTAAAAGCAGCTATCAGTGTGCACTCATAGAGTTATCCTTGTCCCTTAAGGAAAAATAAATCAAGTATTAAAAATAATTGGAAACTTGGAGTAGGAAAAGAAAGATTTTTTTTTTAGCATTTAAATTAGGGAACTAGAAATGAATTAGTATTTCTATGTCTCCTTTTAAAGTTTATGATTGAAAACACTCAAAATGTATACTGTATATCAACTTTGAACCTACAAAATGAGAGCTTTGCTTCATAACTCATAAATTACTCACAGCTGATTTCACTCTGATATACAGAGAAAGGAACATAAAAACAAAAGCCTGTTATATGGTTTTGTTCTTGTTATGTTTTTTGATTAATTTATAATGTGATATACAATATTTCAGGCACCTATATGTTTTGTTTTGCTGATAGACCAAATTGTGGAATAATCTCAACACTCTCTTTTTTCTCTCAATTTATTTAATATTTTTAATCTCAGCAACAATAAAGGGAAAACACAAAGTTTATAATTTAAGGTGTTAAAGTTAAATACAGTCTTTGCTGCTATTAAAAATGAAATAGTTCCAGGTACTTTTTGACTGTGTTCCTTACTTATAGTTAGGTTTGTAGCTTTAGAATATAATGCCATATTAATATTTTATTCTGGTTTGATCTTGCTTAGTTTAGAAGTTGCTTTTCTCTTTCAAAGAGATTTCAACAAAGAATGTTGCTTCCTTGCAAATTGGCAGGAAGGTCTCAGCAGAGTAAAGGAATGAAGAAAGAGCAAATTAACCCAAGCATAAAACAGAGCAAGTATAATAGAGAACTATATCAGGAAAGAAGACAGAGGCAGAGACTCGATGAACTAGGAACAATGGTGGAGGAAACTAAAAATTGCAAGAATGATTTTTCCCAGAATATAGAGACAAGTAAACTATAGTGAATACTGTGCTATATGGAAACCTGGGTTTTCTCAAAAGAGAAATCAATATTTCTTTATTTTATTAAACTTCTGATAGCATTATTTCTATATAAATGTAGCTCCTATATTGCACTTGAAATAAGAGTACAAGTGTTAAGAACAGCTTACACTAGGTCTTTGAGACAGAAACGTAGAACTGTATGTTTTATAAGACAACGAGCCATTAAGTTAAATTTTAAGATAACCAGGAACTCTTAAAGCATATTCTTGTCATCTGTCTTGATGTAGGTTCTTTAAAAGTCCTAATAAAATACCAACTTTAACACAGACATAAAGAAAAACAGCAATGAAACTCAAATTCATGGTCAACCTGTTATCAAAATTTTGAGAGATACAGGATCTATAGAGTTGAGAATCATGTGTGCATTTTTGTTTAGGATAAGTTTAATAGTTTGAAGAAGATGCAGAGATATTTTATTATTTTTATTACCTGCAGCCTGGTTGGCAATACATAATACATAACAGACACCAATGAGAAAATTATGCAGCTGTAAAAGGATAGTCAGTGTGATGTCTCTCTTCCAACACTGTTCACTCATAATNGTTTGAAGAAGATGCAGAGATATTTTATTATTTTTATTACCTGCAGCCTGGTTGGCAATACATAATACATAACAGACACCAATGAGAAAATTATGCAGCTGTAAAAGAATAGTCAGTGTGATGTCTCTCTTCCAACACTGTTCACTCATAATCACCTTCTCTGTAATACTCACCCAGAAATAACAACAGTGTATAAAACCATAATCACAGAAAACTAGCCAGTCTGATCACATGGACCACAACCTTGTCTAACTCGATGAAACTAAGCCATGCTGTGTGGGGCCACTCAAAAGACGGGCAGGTCACAGTGGAGAGGTCTGACAGAATGTGGTCCACTGGAGAAGGGAATGGCAAACCACTTCAGTATTCTTGCCTTGAGAACCCCATGAACAGTATGAAAAGGCAAAATGATGGGATACTGAAAGTGGAACTCCCCAGGTTAGTAGGTGCCCGATATACTACNGGCATCTGGTCCCATCACTTCATGGAAAATAGATGGGGAAACAGTGGAAACAGTGGCCGACTTTATTTTGGAGGGATCCAAAATCACTGCAGATGGTAATTGCAGCCATGAATTTAAAAGATGCTTACTCCTTGTAAGGAAAGTTATGACCAACCTAGATAGCATATTTAAAAGCAGAGATATTGCTTTGCCAACAAAGGTCCATCTAGTCAAGGCTATGGTTTTTCCATTGGTCTTGTATGGATGTGAGAGTTGGACTGTGAAGAAAGCTGAGAGCCAAAGAATTGATGCTTTTGAGCTGTGGTGTTGGAGAAGATTCTTGAGAGTCTCTTGGACTGCAAGGAGAACCAACAAGTCCATCCTAAAAGAGACCAGTCCTGGGTGTTCATTGGAAGGACTGATGCTGAGGCTGAAACCGCAATACTTTGGCCACCTCATGCAAAGAGTTGACTCACTGGAAAAGACTCTGATGCTGGGAGGGATTTGCGGCAGGAGGAGAAGGGGACGAGAGAGGATGAGATGGCTGGATGGCATCACCAACTCGATGCACGTGAGTTTGGGTGTACTCTAGGAGTTGGTGATTGACAGGGAGGCCTGGTGTGCTGCCATTCATGGGTTTGCAAAGAGTTAGACACAACTAAGCAACTGAACTGAACTGAACTGATAAAATCCAAAGACAGAAACAGAAAGGACTTGGATGAATTAACATTATGGAAGTCCTCCTCAGTTTGGAATTTTGGAATAGGTGACAGAGAATTGGTGAATTTTTTTTCCATAAATGTTTGATAGACTTCAGAGTGGGCCAATTACTTTCTGTTTTGGAAGGTTAATTATTGATTTAATTTATTTAATATATATATATGGGGCAATAAGATTGTCTGTTTCCTTTGGTGTGAGTTTGGCAACTCATGTCTTTGAAGGAATTATTCCATTTCATCTAGGTTATCAAACTTGTGGACATAGAATTGGTTATGCTGCTGCTGCTAAGTCACTTCAGTCGTGTCCGACTCTGTGCGACCCCATAGACGGTGGCAGCACACCAGGCTCCGCCATCTCCGGGATTCTCCAGGCAAGAACACTGGAGTGGATTGTCATTTTCTTCTCCAATACATGAAAGTGAAAAGTGAAAGGGAAGTCACTCAGTTGTGTCCGACCCTTAGCAACCCCATAGACTGCAGCCTACCAGGCTCCTCCATCCATGGGATTTTCCAGGCAAGAGTACTGGAGTGTCTCTGAGAATTGGTTATAATATCCCTTTATTATCCTTTTCATGTCTATGGGGTCTGTAGAGATCTCGTCTTTCATTTCTGATATTAGCTATTTCTGTCCTCTCTCTTTTTTTTTTCTTAACCTGTCTGGAGGCTTAAAATTTTTTCTGACCTTTTCCAAGAACCAATTTCTAGATTTGTTGATTTTTCTCTTGATTTATCATTTTCAATTTATTTTTAAATTCTTGCTCTGATTATTATTATTTTCTTCCACTGCCTTCCTCTTCACCTTCCCCTCCTCCTTTCTGTCTTCTTCCTACACTTTCTTTTCATTCCCCTCCCCTTTCTCTCTTCCCTTCTCCTGCTCCTTCTTTTAGTTTCCCAGAGTGGAAGCATATATTACTGATTTTAGATCTTTCTTTTCCAACATAGACAGTCAATGCTATACATATCTCTCTAATCACTGACTTTTCTGCATCCCCCAAATTTGGATAATTTATAATTCATTTACTTCAAAATATGTTAAATTTTTTCTTAAAACTTCTTTTTCAATCCATGTGTTTTTTATAGATACGTGGTTTACTCTTCAAGTATTTGGTGGATTTTTTTGGTATCTTTTTATTATTTATTTCTCATTTGTTCCATTAAGGTCTACTATGTGATTTCTCTTCTTTTACATTTGTTAAGGTATGTTTTGTGACTCAGAATGTGATCTGTTTTGTTCAGTGTTCCATGTCAGCTTGAGGAGACTGTGTAATCTGTTGCTTTTAGACAAACTTGTCCATAGATGTCAATCAAACACAGTTGATTGGTGGTGCCACTGAGTTCAGCTACACCCTTACCAATTTTCTTTCTGCTGCACCTGTCTATTATGGTTTCTCCTGTAGTCATGTAGGGATGTGAGACTTGGACCATAAAGAAGGCGAAGTACCAAATAATTGATGTTTTTGAATTGTGGTGTTGGAGAAGACTCTTGAGGGTCCCTTGGACTCAAGGAGATCATACCAGCCAATCCTAAAGGAGATCAACCCTATGTATTCTTTGGAAGAACTGATGCTGATACTGAAGCTCCAATACTTTGGCCACCTGATGGGAAGAGCCGACTCACAGGAAAAGACCTGATACTGGGAAAGATTGAAGGCAAAACGAGGAGGCAGCAGAGGAGGAGATGGTTAGATGGAATCACCAACTCAATGGACATAAATCTGAGATGGACAGAAACTCCTGAAGACAGTGAAGGACAGGGGAGCCTGGTGTGCTGCAGTCCATGGGTATGCAAAGATTCGGACCCGACTTAGTCACAAAACAGCAACACCAAAAAGAGTCTCCAGCTATAATAGTGAATTCATCTATTTCTCCTTGCATCTCTATCAGATTTTCCTCATGCCCTGTTGCTATACAAGTACACATTAAGGACTGTTATGTCTTTTTGGAATATTGATCCCTTTATCATTACCTAATGCCCTTCTTTACCTATGATAATTTTCATTGCTCTGAAATCAGCTCTATCATTTTAACTTATCTCTCCTGATTACAGTTAGCTGTGTATATATTTCTTCATCATTTTGCTTTTAACCTATACATGCATTTATATTTAATCTGCATTTGGATTGATAACATAAAGCTGGGACTTTTTTTTTGATCCACTTTGACAATCTCTGTTTTCAATTGATGTTTTATACCACTGATGTTCAAAGTGATTGTTGATATAGTTGGTTAATATATACCATACTTGTTACTTTCTTCTATTTGTTTCTCTTAATTTTTATTTCTATTTTTATCTTCCACACAGTTTCTGCTTTTTGTGGCTTTATGTAAGCATTTGATGATTCTATTATTCTTCTTAGTGTATGAATTGTGCTTATTTTTTCTTTTTTATTTACTTTTTCTAGTGGTTACCCTTAAGTCTACAATTTATGTTTATGATTCTTCCAAGTCCACTTTCAAGTAACACTATACTGGTTCCTGAATAGTGTGCATGCATGCTCAGCCGTGTACAACTGTTTGCAACCCCATGGACTGCAGCCCACCAGGCTCCTCCGTCCATAGCATTCTCCAGGCAAGAGTACTGGAGTGGGTTGCCATTTCTTACTTCAGGGGATTGTCCTGACCCAGGGATCAAACCCATGCTTCCTGGGTCTCCCTCATTGGCAGGCACATTTCCACCTCGCCACCTGGGAAGCCCCATGAGTAGAGCAAATACCTCCCCAAAACAAATATTTCTAATTCACGACTTCTGTCCCTGTGTCATTAGCACTATTTCATTTATACACGAGCATACATAAATACATTGTTACTATTATTATTTTGAACAATCTCCTATCAGCTTTATCAATCAAGAATAGCAAAAATAATATAAAGAAAATGATTTTGGACACAGGAGGGGAAGAAGAGGGTGGAATGATTGGACAGAATAGCAATGAAATATACACATTACCATATGTAAAACAGAAAGCCAGTGGGAGTTTGCTGTGTGACACAGGGAACCCAAAGCCAGTGCTCTGTGACAACCTAGAGAGGTGGGAGAGAGAGAGGGAGGTGGGAAGGTGGTACAAGAGGGATGTGACATATGTATACCTATGGCTGATTCACGTTGATGTACGGAAAAAAAATCATGAGATTGTAAATTTATTATACTATAATTAAAATTAAAATATTTTTTAAAAATATGTTTCTATTTTTCTTTTACTTACCCTCTCTTTGATGCTCTTCTTTTTTTATGGAGAGCTGAGTTTCTGACCTTTTATGTTCCCTCTCTCTAACGAACCTCTTTAAATATTTTTTACAAAGCAAATCTTTGTAAATTTTTTTTACAATTTTTACAAAATTGTTTTTACAAAGCAAATTCCTTGAATTTTTATTTGTATTTAGAAAGTCTATTTCTCCTTCACTTTTAAAAGACAATACCACAAGATAGAGAATTCTAGGTTGTTTATATTTTTTATTTCAACACTTTAAATATTTCGCTCCAAACCCTTCTTGCTTTTATAGCTTCTTAGGAAAGCTCGGGTGTAATTTATACATTTATTTCTTTATGAGTAATTTGAACTCTTTTTACCCTTCTGGCTTCTTTCAAAAATTTTTCTTTATCCTTGACATCCTTAAGTTTGGGTATGATATACATAGATAGTGGTTTTGGCATCTATCCTGTTGTCTGATATTAATTTGGGGGAAATTGTCAGTCATTATTGAGTTAAATATTTCTTCTGTTTCTTTCTTCCTTCGCCTTCTGGTCTTCAACCTAAACATATGTTACACCTTTTGCAGCTGTGCCACAGTTCTTGGATATTGGGTTCTGTTTTTCTTTAGTGTTTTCTTTCTGCCTTTCAGTTTTGGAAGTTTCTGTTCTCCTGTCTTTCAGCTCATGCATTCTTTCCTCGGCTGTGTCCCACCTACTAATGAGCTAAGCATAGGCATTCCTCATTTCTACTGCATGGTGTTTCATTTCTAAAGTTTCTTTTTTATCATTATTATTTCTTAAAACATTTATCTCTCTGCCTACATTGTCCCTGTGCTCTTATATGCTGTCTGTTTTCCTCATTAGAACTCTTGCCATATTTATCAGAGTAGTTTCAAACTCCTGGTGTTGTGTTTCCAACAGCTTTGCCATTTCTGACTGTTGTCCTGGTGCATCATGCCACAAGTATCCTTATTAGTAAGAGGCAGGGAGAGACTGGATGTAGCCAGGTCAGTTCAGTCACTTGGTCATGTCTGACTCTTTGCAACCCCATGGAGCTCAGCACACCAGACTTCCCTGTCCATCACCAACTCCCGAAACTTGCTCAAACTCATATCCATCGAGCAGGTGATGCTATCCAATGTCTCATCCTCTGTCATCCCCTTCTCCTCCTGGCTTCAATCTTTTGCAGCAACAGGGTCTTTTCCAGTGAATCATTTCTTTGCATCAGGTGGCCAAAGTATTGGAGTTTCAGCTTCAGCATCAGTCCTTTCAATGAATATTCATAACTGATTTCCCTTAAGATTGACTGGTTGGATCACCTGGCTGTCCAGGGGACTCTCAAGAGTCTTTTCCAACACCACAGTTCAAAAGCATCAATTCTTCAGCACTCAGCTTTANCAACATACGAGCCTGCCCTGGCCCAGACGGATGACTTCTGTCCCAGTTCATTCTTGCTTCTGCCAGAGCGGTTTGTATTTCCTCTCACACTGGAAAAATATTGCGTTCCACAGCTCTGTGTCAGCAACACAACAGCTCGGCTGCCTGGAGAGTGAGCGGGCAGCAGTCAGACAAAGTAATTTACTCGCTGCCATCCTGCTGAGGGCTGGAGGGAGCCACGGGCCAGGCTGAGCTGTGGGCCACCGGGGGCTCTGGGCAGCAGATGGCCCTTCACACGCCGTGGTCCATGGGTTTGGGAGCATTCCTGTTGCCCTGGGGCCGCGGCAGAGAGACGCGGGCAGAAGCCAAGTGGGCAAGGCAGGCGAGAAGCACTCACAGCCCTTGGGTGAGTGACCACGGGGTCTGGGAACGGCCTCCACAGCCAGGGCACCCACAGCGGCAGTGAGGCTCGTGGCAGCCGTTCACGGCGCAATGGCCAGGCGCCAGGCATCGCCTGCCGTGCACTGCGCAGGCCTTAGTTTACGAGTCCCCACTGCCTCCCGAGGAAATGTCCATTTCACAGATGTGGAAACTGAGGCTTGGGGAGGTGATGTGGCTGGCCCGAGGTCGCACAGTGAGGAAGTGGCGGGGGTGACCTTGAGGCTGTTCTACCTGGTCTGTGACGGGAATCCAAGGTGCCAACCTGCCCTGCAGGAGGGCAGACGTGGTGGGCAGTGACGGGCCCTTCCCTGGGGAGCCCTGACCCGAGTCTCCTGCCCGCAGCTGAAGGAGCACCCGGAGAAGGGGGTGTACGTGAAGGGGCTGTCCATTCACACGGTGCGCAGCGTGACCCAGTGCGAGCGCATCGTGGAGGCGGGCTGCAAGAACCGCTCAGTGGGCTGCACCCTGATGAACAAGGACTCCTCTCGCTCCCACTCCATCTTCACCATCAGCATCGAGATCTACGCCGTGGGTGCGTGAGGCCGGGCGGGGTCGGAGGGGGCGGATCTCCCAAGCCCGACGCCCACTCCTAAGCACCCAGACCCTTCACCTCTCAGAGCCACCAGGGCCCCAGCTGGGAGGAGATGCTGGGATTGCCCGGAGGAATCGTGTGAGGCCCATCCCTGTGCCAGGACCCGTGTTTAATGGGGAGACAGCATTACCACCACCACTAATAACACCGGCAGTTGCTATGGTGCACTTGCTGCCTGCCAGGCAATGCATGTGCATTGGCCCATTTGCTCCTTACCACCCCAGGAGGTGGATAGTGATAGCATCCCCATTTTACAGATGAGGAAACTGAGGTCACCCAACTAGAAAGTCTCTGAGCTGGGCCTCTGTCCAAGGGGTCTGTCCCCCAAAGCGTGCGCCACCCAGAACTATTGCTGTTTGTCTTTTTTTCCACCCAGTACGTTACAGTATTTGTTTATTTTGGCTGCGTCGGGTCTTAGCTTCTGCACGCATGCTCTTTGGTTCGGGAACGGCTCTCTAGTCGTGGCTCCCAGGCTTGGTTGCCCCACGGCACGTGGGATCTTATTATAACAGTTCCTCAACCAGGGTCAAACTTGCAGCCCCTGCCCTGGGAGGCGGATCCTAGCCACTGGACCACCAGGGAGGTCCCCGCCACCCAGAGCTTTTGGATCCTCCTCTTTCTGTGATGCTCTCTACTCCTGAAATGCTCTCTACTCACTCTTCCTTTTTCTCTCTCTCTTCCTGGAAATGTTACTGAGAAGGGGAAGAGGAAAGATAGGAAGAAGTACTCGTTTATTTCAGGTCACCTGTGGGTGGTGTGCTGAGCCCTTTTCACATTTCATTCTGTTGAAGTCTCACAGCAGAGTCCCAAACGCAGGCAGGCCTTACAACTCCCACTGGCCAGGAAACGAGGCTCTGAGAGATAAGAGACCTGCTGGTTCAAGGTCCCGCTTACGTGCTGCAAGGCTCCGCTTAACTGCCAAGAGGTGGAGCTGGGACTTGAACCCAGGTTGCTTTGACATCTGGGTTTTCCGCACTCACACTGCAGCTGCCTCCGAGTGTGTGGAACGTAGTTCTGGAGAGATCCCGGCCCAAGGTCAAGGCCTGGGTGGCTGGAAGTCCATGCAGCCATGCCCAGCTGTGAGCTGACCTGGCCCCAGGCCAACCCCCCTGAACCAGAGTCGCCCCCCGGGTGCAGACACGGGGCCTGGGGTGACAGTGGGGTTTCATCCTTGTGTGATGACGCTGTGGGTGGGGAGCTGGGACTCGGCCGGGTGAGGACAGGTGAGGAGGGGAGGGGAGCGCGTCCCTGTGGTGGCTTCTGGATCTCTGCAGATGAGTTTTCAGGACGAGGCAGGCTGCCTGCAAGCAGGTTTTTAAACAGTTTTTAAGATGTTTGTTATTTTCATGATAAAAGAGGTTCCCAACCCAGGGATCGAACCCAGGTCTCCCGAATTGCAGGCAGATTCGTTACCAGCTGAGCCACCAGGGAAGCCCAAAAGAGGTTCAAATAAAGACATTTAAGAGTTAAAAGTAGACATTACAAACACAACTAACTGTTAATACCTGAGCATATATTCTTTTGGTCCTTTTTTTCCCTATGAAAATTTTAACCACAACTGAATCTTAAGTTTCTTCCCCATGCCATCCTTACGAATGTTCCCACGTCGTTCCTGCCACGACGTCTTCCTGACCACAGGAGGTGGATGGATGGTCCTTCTCTCCCCATCCTACGCCCATTTCCAGTTTCTCTGTGTTGTAAATGATACAGCGATGAACATTTTTGTGCACAAAACCTTTTCTGCTTTTAGCGTCACCTCAGCTTCCCTGGAGCAGGCCTCCTGGGATGAGGGTGCAAACCTGTCTAAGGCACCTGGTACATTCTGCAAAGAACTGTCCAGAAGGGTGTCTTCAAGTCCTTCTTGCCTTCTGCTGCTTAAAAAAAAAAAAANCTCGAATAGCCAAAGCAACCTTGAGAAAGAAGAATGGAACTGGAGGAATCAACTTGCCTGACTTCAGGCTCTACTACAAAGCCACAGTCATCAAGACAGTATGGTACTGGCACAAAGACAGAAATACAGATCAGTGGAACAAAATAGAAAGCCCAGAGATAAATCCATGTCTTTCTAATTATGAAATATTCCAACTTCTCTTAAAATTGTTTTTGTTGTTTACTCACTAAGTCATGTCCAGCACTTTGTGACCTCATGGACTCTAGCCAGCTGGGCTCCTCTGTTCATGGGATTTCCCAGGCAAGAATACTGGAGTCGGTTGACATTTCCTTCTCCAGACGATCTTCTTGGTCCAGGAATTGAACTTGGGTCTCCTGGTTGGCCTCAGATTCTTTACCATCTGAGCCACCCGGGAGCCTCTCCTCCAGAATACAGGCTACAATATTATAGATCACATGCTATCACCAAGCTTAAGAAATTAAATATTGTTAGTCCTTTTTTCCTATGATTTAATAATCCTGTCAAAACCAGGTCACTATCTCAATACTCTTTCCCTGAAATTCTCTAGAAATTAAGATATACTAATTTATATTCTAAGTAACAAATCCAAACAGGAAAGAGCTGTGGTGAGTGATATTTTTTCTAAAAACTTGGAAAAATTAAGGGCTATAAGTTTTTGTTGATAATTCCAATCATTTACAGAATTTCCAACATAAAATATTGTACCAAAGGTGATGATGGGTTCTTAGAAATTCCCCACAATTGAAAAGCAGCAGTACTTTACATCCACATTTGCACATACTGAAAATATCATTTGGGTGAGTTTTTGATTTATGAGGGTAGAAGAGAACTTCAAATGAGTAAAAAGAGTAAAATTCCTGCAACATCAGTCCATATCTGTTTTTAATATTATAGGAATTCATTTGAATATGTTGCTTTTGTTCCGTAATCCCCCAAACTAACATTTGTATCAAAGTTACCTGATGATACAACTACAGGACACTGTATAATGAAAATGACTTTTTATATTTTCATCCCTTCTCCAAGGAATTTCAAGAATTGCTGAATCAAGTAATGGCTTTAACTAGAAACACAAGTACTCACTCATTCCAAACAAATGAAAACCAAAGACATAATTACAGTTTTCACCGTGGTGCTCTTTATACATAATCTATAAGAAAATTTTCTATCATTTTAACAAAAAAGTATTTCTCTGAGTCAGTTTTATATCATGGAGATTGCTGGCAATAATGAAAATAACATGTTGAATTCAGTCTTGTAATGGCATCATATTCATTCCTTTATTTCATGGGAAACCTAAGATTTGATGAGTATCGCATATTTTTTATAGACAGCTCATCACTGACAGAGCCAGAGCCTATTATTTGGTTCTCCTCATTCAGACGTTGGCAATGAGCTTCTCTCAGTGGTTTCTCTGGCTTTTGAGTAGCCAATGAAAAAGCAACAGATATTGTTTGTTTTTCACCTCATTAAAATTATAGTTCCAGTATGACTCTCCTTTATGTAACAAAGTAGGTCTGCTAGTAAGCTCAAATAGCTGGGTTAAAACGAGTCTCTGAAGAGGAGAACTGACAGAATCGGTAAACTTACAGGCAGGGAAAACAGCCCAGAGAACAACTCTTCAGAGATGGAATCTTCAACAATCAGAATCTGTAGTACTTAACCTGAGTAGCCTATGGGTTCTCCTCTCTGTATCTGGAGAGGGGTGTGGATTTCTAGGTCAACCCTCAAACCAGATGAAGATTTAGGGAACATTCATAAACCCATACCTATGTTGATGTCTTCCAAATTAATATCTTGCTTTGAGACCCCTTTATTTGTCCCCAGATGCTCATATGTGTTTTTCAACTTGATTGAAAGACTGGATTCTCCAACCCATGAGATTCTCCAGGTAAGAACACTGGAGGGTTGCCATTTCCTCCTCCAGGAGATCTTCCCGACGCACAGATCGAACCAATGTCTTCTGTGTCGCCTGCATTAGGAAGCAGGTTCTTTACCACTAGCGTCACCTGGGAAGCCCCTTCAACTTGGTAATAGAGAGTTAAGCAAAGACTTTCAAACCTAACACTTTTTTAAAATTTATCTTTATTTTTAGTGTGCTAGGTCTTGGTTGGTTCCTGCGGGCTTCCTCCAGTTGCATAGCGCAGGGGCTACCCTCTAGTTGCAGGGTGCATTTCTCATGTGGTGGCTTCTCCTGTTGGGGAGCACAGGCTCTACGGGGAGCAGGCTTCAGTAGCTGTAGCATCTGGGCTCAGCTGCCTGCTGGGTGTGGAACCTTCCTGGATCAGGGATCTAACCCCTGACCCTTGCATTGGCAACCGGATTCTTAACTACTGGACCACCTGGGAAGTGCCCAAATCTAACACTTTCAACATTGAATGTCTCAGTTTGGTCATAAGAGGAGTAACGACCTTTACTTCTCTTGCTCTCTGTTTCCAGTCCATCAGCTAATACTACCAGCTCTATGTTGCAAATATAGTCAGTATCCAACCATGTCCATCCATTGTCACTACTACTACCTGAATTCAAGCCTACCAACAGGCCACCATGCTGTCTCCTCTTCCCCTTTTATAACATCACTTTGAAAATAGTAACCAGGATGATGTTTTCGAGACCCGAGTCAGAACAAGTCCTTCTTTTCCTGAATACACTGTGAGAGCTTCCTTCTTGCACAGCAAATGAACTGAAGTATTAACCATAACTCTCAAGATCTTTCCAGACCTAGTCCCTTCTAATTCTTTGAACTTGGAACTTAGCATGACACTTCTTCCTCTTCTGGGGCCACTCAGGCCCCTGCTCTTCTGCAGTCACATCAAGCCAGCCTCTGCCTCAGGGTCTTTACAAGTCCTGTGAGCTTTGCCTGGAATCTTCTTCTTCCAAATATACATGGGTTCTCATTACTTCTTACAGGTATCTATTCAGATATTACCTCACCCAGGAAACCTCCTCTGATGACTTTTGTGAATTGGGCTCACATTCTCTGCTCTCCTATCCATCTTAGCCCACTAAATTTTTCTCCATAGCATTTATTATTCCCTTACATAAACTATTTATCATAACATAATGTGCAGTGAGCGTAAGATACATGGGCTTTATACACATCACTAAGAAAGAAAGTACACTGCCAAATAAAAAGTGAAATAATTCTTTCTCAACTTACAATTATTATTTTGACTATCCCTAAAGTGAACAGGATCTAAAAAGCCTCTTGATGAAAGTGAAGAGGAGAGTGAAAAAGTTGGCTTAAAGCTCAACATTCAGAAAACTAAGATCATGGCATCTGGTCCCATCATTTCATGGCAAATAGATGGGGAAACAGTGGAAACAGTGGCTGACTTTATTTTGGGGGGCTCCAAAATCACCGCAGATGGTGACTGCAGCCATGAAATTAAAAGACGCTTACTCCTTGGAAGGAAAGTTATGACCAACCTAGATAGCATATTCAAAAGCAGAGACATTACTTTGCCAACAAAGGTCCGTCAAGGCTATGGTTTTTCCAGTAGTCATGTACGGATGTGAGAGTTGGACTGTGAAGAAAGCTGAGTGCCAAAGAATTGATACTTTTGAACTGTGGTGTTAGAGAAGACTCTTGAGAGTCTCTTGGACTGCAAGGAGATCCAACAAGTCCTTTGGAAGGAATGATGCTAAAGCTGAAACTCCCGTACTTTGGCCACCTTGTGTGAAGAGCTGACTCATTGGAAAAGACTCTGATGCTAGGAAGGATTGGGGGCAGGAGGAAAAGGGGATGACAGAGGATGAGATGGCTGGATGGCATCACCGACTCGATGGACGTGAGTTTGGGTGAACTCTGGAAGTTGGTGATGGACAGGGAGGCCTGGTGATGGACAGGGAGGCCCAGTTCGTGGGGTCACAAAGAGTCAGACATGACTGAGCAACTGAACTGAAATAACTATTTTAGACTCATTTAAGCATAGATACTTATCATCTAGCCACCCTTCTTCGTATGAAAAAAAAGGAAAGGTGCAATAAAAGAAAATGAGTTATTTAAAATGTTTTCACCTTAAGAAGGACTGTCTAGTCAAAGCTATGGTTTTCTAGTCAAAGCTATGTGGATGTTAGAGTTGGACCATAAAGAAGGCTGAGCACCAAATAATTGATGCTTTTGAACTGTGGTGTTGGAGAAGACTCTTGAGAATCCCCTAGACAGTGAGGAGATCAAACCAGTCAAACCTAAAGGACATCAAGCCTGAATATTTATTGGAAGGGCGATGCTGAAGCTGAAGCTCTAACACTTTGGCCACTTGCTGCAAACAGCCAACTCATTAAAAAAGACCCTGATGCTGGGAAAGATTAAAGGCAGGAGGAGAAGGAGGTGCCAGAGGATGAGATGGCTGGATGGCATCTCCACTCAATGGACATGAATTTGGGCAAGCTCTGGGAGATGATGAAGGACAGGGAAGTTTGGCGTGCTGCAGTCCACAGGTCACAAAGAGTCGGGCACAACTGAGTGACTGAACAACAGCAACACTTTAAGAAACAGTGACTTGTGTCTATCTCCATTTTTCTACACTCTCATTTTATACACATTGAAGACCTTTGGTCATTTAACATTTTTTTTAACCACATTCTGCAGCTTATGGGATCTTCCCTAACCAGAGATTGATCAAACCTGAGCCCCCTGCAGTGGAAGCGTGAAATCCTAACCACTGGACCACCAGAGAAGTTCCATTATTTCTTAATATAATGTTCTAGTTAAAAAAAAAATTCTTCTAAGCTAAAGATATTATTTTTTTTTCTTTTTAGACTGAATTCAAATGCACAAATCTGTCACTGTAGACTCATTCACTTGAGTCACTTTTTAATCCACTGCAAAGAGTTTGGCAATGTTTTCTGCATGTGGGAAGACTGCTCCACAAACGTGCCGTATGATCTTGCTCGTGTCCATGGGCATGCATGCAGAGCTTTCACTGCACTTCATCTGAGGGTGGACAGAGCCTCTCTTGACCTCTTAGGAATAAGAATCTTACTCCCTGGGGTGCTATCATGGGGTGGTTCTGATTTCTGCTCCACTTCTTTAAGGTGTAGCTGCAGACTATAACTGCTCAGCTGAAATCTAGAATGTACTCTGGACCTCAGGATATCCTATGAACCATGTGGGATTATGCGCTGGCTCCTTCAGTCTTGGTGTTACATTTTTTGGTTTGTAGTATGAGGATTACAGGGATCGGCACCTGTGCCTGTCCTTCCTTTCTCTGTCTACATAAGGAGTGAACTGTCTGAATATAAAAGTGGCCTCTGTCCTTACTGCCCAAATCAGGCCTGGGCCTTGGCCCTGCTTTGTCGTGCACGCCTTCAGTTAGGTCACTTAAGCTAAATGAACCCAGTATATTTTGCACACATCTCAGCTGGTACAAAAATCACAGAACATACATATGTTAATGTATATGTCAGTGTCTTCCTTTTTTACAATCATGTAAAATGTGTGGTTTTTGTGTGGCAAGGAAATAAGGAACTTAGGAGAATATTGGTGTTCTGCAATGACAAATATTTGTTTAATATATAGTGTATGCTCTGATTCTCTATACCTATAGTTTTTCTGTAAAAATGGCAATTTCAATGTCATGTCATAATATTTTTACATGGCAAATACACTCAATATGGATGCAATGCAATATGAATGTAACTCACTGAATTATATGGAAAGGTTGAAAATATAAAAGCCTATAATTAAGTGACATATTAAAAATGCCACCCAGACAATAGTGAATATAAGGTGCATGTTGACTTACACAACTTTTCGACATGAAACGTGATAGTACGTCTTAGGATTGTCAAGATGAGGTGTTGACTTGTTTGTTTGTTTAGTGAGCATCTCCCACCCCAGAAATGTAAATTTTGTGAGAGGAGAAACTTTATGAATTGATTCACTACTCATATCTCCGAAGTCTAGAGTGTCGATGACATATATTATGCCATTAAAAGTTATTTATGGAAGGAACTCAGGGTGGACTCTGTTTAGCATTCGTTTTTTTTTTTTTTAAGTTTATGTTAGCTTTATTTAGTTTTTGTTTGACTTATATACTTTTTTAAAATTTTATTTATTTTTTTAATTTTACTTTACAATACTCTATTGGCTTTGCCACACATGTCGATGTATAGCATTCGTTTTTAATATTTGTTTTTATTTGGCTGCAGTGAGTTTTAGTCATGGCATGTGGGATCTTCAGCTGTGGCATGTGGGACCTATATTCCCTACCAGGGATTGAACCTGGGCCCCCTGCATTAAGAGTGTGGAGACTTAAACACTGGACCACCGGGGAAGTAAGTCCCTGTTCAGTGATCTGGTTGGACTACAAAAAACAGGAATGACATGTTCCATTCACCTTCAGTTAGTTCGTGGATTCTCCTCAGTGTGATTGCTAACTAACAGCTTAAAATACATTGTAAACAAGGTTGAATGGAAGTCCGTTAGTTCCCTGACCAGGGATCGAACCTACATCCCCCATATAGGAAGTGCAGAGTCTTAACCGCTGGACCACCAGGGAGGTCCTTAATATGGGAAAGAAATATCATATTTAAGGTAATAGGAAGAGATCAAAGAAGATCCACCCTATTTCTCTTGTCGCCTCTCTTGCAGACTCAAATTTCTCAGCCTTTCATGATTCACTCAACAATCCTAAGGATCATTCAGGTCACTCTTCTCAGAAACATCATCATGAAAAGTTTCATCTCCAGAATAAAATAATGTTTTGTTTTTCATCGCATTCCTGCAGTACTTTCCTGTCTCCTTTGGCGGCATTCATAGATTTCTTGCTGACTCTAAATTTCATTTTTCTGCAGAAAGCTGTTTTTGTGTTGCCTTTTAAAATGGGGTATCGAATTCCTTTGCACGAACATCTTTACAAGTCAGACACAGACCTAACTGTGGGCAGAAAGATCCCAATTGAAACGTGCAGTTGGACATACTTGTAATAAATGTGTTTATATTTTTGTGCAAGGACTTATTTAGAAATGTCTCAACTAGCAAGTACTTAACCTTTGAACAACCCAGGTGGGTTAAAAGAGATTTGGGGGACCTATAAAATTTATGTGAATGTTAACTGTATAGACTTGAGTTGAAAGAAAAGGGAGGAGTGAACTTTGTGAGAACATAATAAAATTTTATTGGTCTCTATGGTGGAATCTGTTTGGGTTTTTCTCTTTTATTTCCTCCTGTTTCCTGAGACAGGAGGGCAAGGTTGCTTCTTGAAGATGTCTGATGGTGAGGGGAAAGATGCCCAAAGAGACAGTTTAGAATGGATGAAAAGGGAGGATGGAAAGAAAATTATACACTAATATTCTGCCTCTTTAAAGATCAGTGTTTTCAGTTTTCTAGTCTTTTCATCCACTACAAGAGCTTGGCTTCTTTCTGTATTCCTTCCATGAGGATAACGTTACCACTCCTCTTAAGTGATTAATTGCCTAAGATTCTAATGACTTCCCAGATCTTGTGCAGAATACCGGCTAAACAATAATAAGTAGAAATACAGGACGCTACAGTCATCCCTGGAGGTCCAGTGGTTAAGACTCAGCTCTTCTAGTGCAGGAAGCATGGGTTCAATCCCTGGTTGTAGAATAAGACCCCACATTCCACATGGCCAAAAACAAATAGATAAATAAATAAAATAAAGCTTAGAAAAAGAATTACAAGATGCTTATTGTATATATGTATACGTTTTGCTATATTGTATGTGTATATTGCCAACACTAGCAGACTCTGATAAATAACTTTTGATGGTGAGAAAGTGTCATTAATTAAAAGTTTTGAGTTTCCATGCCTGTTTTATACTGGACAAAACTATCCGCAGAGGGATATGCAAATTGGCACCAACTGTATTAAACATCCTAATGCAATTTCACCTGCTAATCAATCTCATCTAAATTGTGATTTTGGTCTAAATATTAAGTTCCATAGAATCTAATACCAGATCACTCTTGCAAACTGTCCTCCTGGTTATAATTTAAAACATACATATGAACAAATACTGAGTCTCTTTGAGTTCTTTAAAATCATATTGTTTTGAAAATAAGCAATTACAGGCTATTTCCTGCATGTCAGTTATTATTTATTTGTATAAAAATGTTGCCATGTTTCCTTGGTTTTGCCATGAAATCTTATTAGCATATTCACATTTTACACATTTAAAATATAAAAATGAGACTTGGAATTTGAAAGTAGAAGTTGTAAAAATGGGAGAAAAGATACAGAATATAGTTTTCAAAAAGGATAGAAGAACTGGAGTAACAGTTCTGAAGTAACAGTAGCCAAAGCAGTGTCTTTTCTCAGCTTATCCCTCTCCATGCCAGCAATGCTAAGATTCAGTGAATAAATGGAACACATTCTTAACAGCAGCCCAGAATTTTATGGCATTAGGACTAGTGTTAACAATTTAAAAAGATATCTGCTTTTTTATAATGGGTGTTCTGTGTGTGTGTGCTTGTGTCGTGTTTGTGTGTGAAAATATACATGTGTATTTGGATTTTTATATTATAAACTTTATGTAATATACATTTGATTATTTGTAAGATACATAATACATGTAGCATCCATATAGATTTTTTATTAGTTTCAAAAAATGGTTTTCATTTGCATTCAGTTACCCATAGGAGAATATGAAGCTAAAATAATTAATTATTTTTGGCCCACAAACTTTCCACCCTGAGAATTTAATATGTTTTCCAAAAAATCTTATGGACTACCATGGTTTACAGAATTTCTTACTCAAGATTTCACCCCCACAAAAAAGAAATAAACTTGAGTCTTTATCAACAAGAGATTATACATATCCTATGTGAGTGAGTGAAACTTGCTTAGTTGTTTCCGACTCTTTGCCAGCCCATGGAATATACAGTCTTCAAAATTCTCTAGGCTAGAATACTGGAGTGAGTAGCCTTTCCCTTCTCCAGGGGATCTTCCCAACACAGGGATCAAACCCAGGTCTCCTGCATTGTAGGCAGATTCTGTACCAGCTGAGCTGCAAGGGAAGCCCTATATATGTATGCCGAAATGCCATGTGCCTTATAAAAGCATTTTCTTATTTTTAATGGCAATACATATGTTTGTGTTTGTTTATGTGCCTGTATATACATGCTTAAGATGTAAAAATGATTTCCCATGTTTGAGGTATGCTTAAGCTTTTACACATAAACTTCTGCCTATGAGCTTGTATCCTATAACAACTTGTGTATAGTTGAATGTGCTCAGTTGCCCAGTTGTGTCTTATTCTTGCAACCCCATGGACTGTAGCCCACTAGTCTCCTCTGTCCTTGGAATTTTCCAGGCAAGACTAATAGAGTGGATACCATCTCCTACTCCAATGCAGTTGTATGAAAAGTGGAAGCCACTCAGTTGTGTCCAACTCTTTGCAACCCTGTGGATTCTACAGTCCATGGAATTTCCAGGACAGAAGACTGGAGTGGGTAGCCATTCCTTTTCCAGGGATCTTCCCAGCCCAGGGATCAATCCCAGGTCTCCTGCATTGCAGGTGGGTTCTTTACCATCTTAGCCACCCAGGGAAGCCCCCTGATGTCACATGGGTCAATATAAAAATTGAACATAAGCTAAAGAAAAATATTGACCTAAAAATCCTACATGTAATATAATAATTTATCAACTTTATTTATATCATTACAATTTATATTATAGAAATATAAATTAACTTTATTTATGAATTATATTCTAAATTATTTATATTATTTATACATTATAAATCATTTATATTATAATGTTGTTATTATAAATAATTACACATATATTACTCTATTAGTTATATTAATATATTGTTTTAGATTATATTAATTATTTATATACTTTTATATTTGTTTTATACCTATGAAATACTTTAATACTTTACTTACACTTCTTTTATGCATTTGTTTAATTAATATTTGTTGAATACAACTTAGTATTGGGCAACTGATAGATTTTAGAAAAGCAAGGATGAACAAGATAGGGGTCTAGAGCTAATCACAATGTATCTGAGAAATTCTGTGGAGTTATTGATAGGGTTTCTAGAAAATCTGATTTTATGCTAATAGAGCACATTCCTGGTGTGCCAGGAAAAATCAGGCAACTGCAAAGCTCACTGTATAAATGCATGTTCTTTACTGAGGCCATCCGGGAGAGATAACTTCCCCACATGCTTCACTGAGGTCTGTGCCTAGTCAACCAAAGAACCACTGGAGCAAGGGAGGCCAATTTAGGTGAATCAAACTCCTAAGAAGATCAACCAACTTCCTTTAATAGACCTTCATTCTTTTTACACTTTCTGCCTATTAATTTCACTTATGAAACTTCCTGTCTCACTCAGAGCAATTGACCTAATCTTGACTTATTCTTATTCTGCATTTTAAGTGGTCATTTCCAACTGTACATACGAATCTTCATAACCACATTATCACTAAATGCATTCATTCAATCTTCATTCAGACAAAATGAGACCCTACTATCTACTCTTAAACATCTTGCTCTGTTTCTTCATAGCACAATTTGAAATGTTGTGTTTGGTGATTGTAATTACACAAATATCAGTTTAGTTCAGTTGCTCAGTCATTTCCAATTCTTTGTGACCTCATGGACTGCATCATGCCAGGCTTCCCTGTCCATCACCAACTCCTGGAGCTTGTTCTAATTCAAATCCATTGAGTCGGTGATGCCATCCAACCATCTCATCTTCTGTCATCTCTTTCTCTCCCTGCCTTCAACCTTTCCCAGCATCAGGGTCTTTCCCAATGAGATGACTCTTCGCATCAGGTGGCCAAAGTATTGGAGCTTCAGCATCAGTACTTCTAATAAATATTCCAGACTAATTTCCTTTAGGACTGACTGGTTTGATCTCCTCGCTGTCCAAGGGACTCTCAAGAGTCTTCTCCAACTCCACAGTTCAAAAGCATCAACTCTTTATCATTCAGCTTTCTTGATAGTCTAACTCTCACATCCCTACATGACTACTGGAAAAACCACAGCTTTGACTATATGGATCTTTGTTGGCAAAGTAATGTCTCTGCTTTTTAATATGCTGTCTAGGTTGGTCATAGTTTTTCTTCCAAGGAGCAAGCATCTTTTAATTTCTTGGCTACAGTCACTTTCTGCAGTGATTTTGGAGCCCGAGAATATAAAGTCTCATTGTTTCCATTGTTTCCCCATCTATTTTCCATGAGGTGATGGAACTGGATGCCTTTATCTTCATTTTTTGAGTGCCAAGTTTTAAACCAGCTTTTTACTCTCCTTTTTCACTTTCATGAAGAGGCTCTTTAGTTCCTCTTCACTTTTTTCCATAAGGATGGTATCATCGGCACATCTGAGACTGTTGATATTTCTCCTGTCAATCTTGATTCCAGCTTGTGCTTCCTCCAGCCCAGCATTTCTCATGATGTACTCTGCATATAAGTTAAATAAGCACGGTGACAATATGCATCCTTGATGTACTCCTTTCCAAATTTTGAACCAGTCAGTTGTTCCATGTCTGGTTTTATCTGTNTGCTTCCTCCAGCCCAGCATTTCTCATGATGTACTCTGCATATAAGTTAAATAAGCACGGTGACAATATGCATCCTTGATGTACTCCTTTCCAAATTTTGAACCAGTCAGTTGTTCCATGTCTGGTTTTATCTGTTGTTTCCTAACATGTATATAGAGTTCTCAGGAGACAGGTAAGGTGGTCTGGTATTTCCATCTCTTTAAAAATTTTCCACTGTTGTGATCCACACAATCAAAGTGTTAGTGTAGTCAATGATGCAGAAAGATGTTTTTTCTGGGATTCTTTTGCTTTTTCTATGATTCAACGAACATTGACAATTTTATAAACACACCCTATTTAACGGCTTCCCTGATAGCTCAGTTAAAGAATCCACCGGCAATGCAGGAGACCCCAGTTCAATCCCAGGGTTGGAAGGATCTGCTGCAGAAGGGCTAGACTACCCATTTCAGTATTCTTGGGCTTCCGTTGTGGCTCAGCTGGTAAAGGATCTGCCTGCAATGTGGGAGACGTGGGTTTGATCCCTGGGTTGGGAAGATCCCCTGGAGAAGGGAAAGGCTAACCACTCCAATATGCTGGCCTGGAGAATTCCATGGACTGTATAGTCCATGGGGTCGCAAAGAGTCAGATATGACTGAATGACTTTAACTTACTCACCCACTCACCCTATTTAACATACAACTCAATAAGTACAGAGATCATGTGTCTTTCTTACTGATCTATTTTCAGTGCCTATCTCTACATTATACAGAAAAGACAGAATAGCTCTCTGTTCAATAAATGAGTCCAATGCACATTTATTTTTCATCTTCTACATGGTAAGTTCTGTTGGTTTACAAATATAAATACAACCAAGTAACAGGGAAGCCTGGTACACTGCAGTCCATGGAGTTACAAAGAGTCGGATATGACGTAGCATTTTTTTGTTTTGTTTCTTATTTTGTTGAACAATAGCAACAACAAAATAAGAAGGCATGGTAGGAAGTCTGAGAGGACTGCAGAGTAGAAGTATCTGAGGAATCCATCCTACAGTGTTTCATTAAACTTACAAGAAAGCATCTGGAAAGTTAAAAAATTCCTGGGAGCACCCACAACAAATGGCAACAATTTAGAGTGTTCTTGAAATCAGAAGGCATTCCACATGATGGGATTTGTTAAAATACACAACCAAAAGCAGAACTAAATCTTTTCTACTTTTCAGAAATGAAACATTGACTGTAAAAATGTGTGAAGCTTGCTTCTACCCTTCTCGTATCAAAATTAAGAGGATGTGAATGGGCTGTGTGAATTTGGAGAAGTGGAAAAACCACATCCTGATGCGGACCATTAAGGATGGGGTTATCACACTCAGCAATGAGGAGGAGTAATTTGGTCATAAATAAGAGACAAACCTGGCTTTCTGATAGTGCTGGCTTTATCTTGACTGTAGAACAAACTGGGGGCAGAATACAGAACCCCTATCATCAAACTCAAGGAAGATATTCTTCAGGTAAGTATGTATCTCAAGCAGACTGACTGCTGATGGACTACCCCATTTATGGAGAGAAAATATGAAAGAAACATTAAATGCTAAAGCATCTTTTTAAAAGCCCATACTGATATTTGTTGTTCATTTGCTAAATCATGTCTGGCTGTTTGCAACCCTGTGGACTGTAGCTTGCCAGACTCCCCTTGTCCGTCACTATCTCCGGGAGTTTGCTTAAATTCATGTTCATTGAGTTAGTGATGCTATCTAACAATCTCATTCTCAGCAGCCCTCCTTGTCCATTTGCCTTCATCTTTCCCAGCATCAGAGTCTTTTCCATTGAGTCGGCTCAGTACATCATGAGAAACGCTGGACTGGAAGAAACACAAGCTGGAATCAAGATTGCCGGGAGAAATATCAATAACCTCAGATATGCAGATGACACCACCCTTATGCAGAAAGTGAAGAGGAGCTAAAAAGCCTCTTGATGAAAGTGAAAGAGGAGAG
>SJYV01025548.1:1186813-1201765 GCA_006410875.1 Neotragus pygmaeus
ATATTTTTGGGCTCCAAAATCACTGCAGATGGTGACTGCAGCCATGAAATTAGAAGACGCTTACTCCTTGGAAGAAAAGTTATGACCCACCTAGATAGTATATTCAAAAGCAGAGATGTTACTTTGCCAACTAAGGTCCGTCTAGTCAAGGCTATGGCTTTTCCTGTGGTCATGTATGGATGTGAGAGTTGGACTGTGAGAAGGCTGAGCGCCAAAGAATTGATGCTTTTGAACTGTGATGTTGGAGAAGACTCTTGAGAGTCCCTTGGACTGCAAGGAGATCCAACCAGTCCATTCTGAAGGAGATCAGTCCTGGGATTTCTTTGGAAGGAATGATGCTAAAGCTGAAACTCCAGTACTTTGGCCACCTCATGCGAAGAGTTGACTCATTGGAAAAGACTTTGATGCTGGGAGGGATTGGGAGCAGGAGGAGAAGGGGTCGATCGATGAGATGGTTGGATGGCATCATGGACTCGGTGGATGTGAGTCTGAGTGAACTCCGACAGATGGTGATGAACAGAGAGGTCTGGCGTGCTGCGATTCATGGGGTCACAAAGAGTCGGACACGACTGAGCGACTGAACTGAACTGAACTTCCCATCAGGTGGCCAAAGTATTGGAGCTTCAGCTTCAGCATCAGTCCTTCCAAGGAATATTCGGGTTGATTCCTTTTAGGATTGACTAGTTTGATCACCTTGCTATCCAAGTAACTCTCAAGAGTCTTCTCCAGCACCATGACTGGACTGCACCAATTATATTCAATATTAGTTGGTCTCTTTCTGACTTAGCTCACTCTGTATATCAGTCTCTAGTACCATCCACATCTCCTGCAAATGATCCAGTTTTATTCCATTTTTTGGCTGAGTAGTATTCCACTGCTTATATGTACCCCATCTTCTTTATCCATTCCTCTGTTAATGGGCATTTAGGTTTCTCCCATGTCCTGGTATTGTAAATAGTGATTAATATATATAGATATAGATATCTATGTATACATTATTGATACTATGTATAAAATAGATAACTAATAAGAACTGGAAAATATTGTTTAATAGGTACAAAGTTTCAGCTTGTGAAGATGAAGAGTTCTGGAAAGAATGGTGGTGATGCCTGAGCAAAAATGTGAATGTACTTAATTTCACTGAATTTACACTGAAATAGGATTAAAATGGTAATTTGTATGTTATGATATTCTATCACAAATGATGAAAATGCCTATTGAGCAAAAAGAATGAAAGTCTGAGAAATTCTCATATATAAGAAGTGTCAAACCTCAATAATTCTGAATAAAACATAATCTTCAATTTACAATAATGTTTCAATATTAGCTCATTAATTATGAAGAATACTAACATAAGAAATTAATAGTAGGGGTAACTTGGTGCCAGGTATATGAGAAACCGGCTCTATTTTTGCAAATTTTCTGTAGGTCTAAAACTATTTTATCATAAAAAGTTTAACAATTTAAAGTAAATAAGAAAGGATCAAAACAAAATATCATATACATCAATCCTGTTCTGAGAACATACTTGAAGATTTAAGAAAATGACTGTAATTCTTAAAGAATGCTTTAAAAAGATAAAATATATCTTTATCACAAGAAAAGAATATTTCTTAATAGCAGAACCTTTGTTATTATTCAGTTCAGTCTTTCAGTTGTGTTCAACTCATTGCAACCCCATGATCTGCAGCACACCAGGCTTCCCTGTTCATCACTAACTCCCGGAGTTTACTCAAACTCATATCCACTGAGTTGGTGATATCAAACAACTGTCTCATCCTCGTTGTCCCCTTCTCCTCCCACCTTCAGTCTTTCCTCACATCAAGGTTTTTTCCAATGAGTCAGTTCTTTGCATCAAATGGCCAAACCATTGGAGTTTCAGCTTCAGCATCAGTCCTTCCAATGAATATTCAGGACTGATTTCCTTCAGGATGGACTGGTTGGATCTCCTTGCAGTCCAAGAGACTCTCAAGAGTCTTCTCCCACACCATAATTCAAAAACATCAGTTCTTTGGCACTCAGATTTCTTTATAGTCCAACACTCACATCCATACATGACTACTGGAAAAACCACAGCTTTGACTAGATGGACCTTTGTTGGCAAAGTAATGTCTCTGCTTTTTAGTATGCTGTCTAGTTTGGTCATAACTTTTCTTCCAAGGAGCAAGTGTCTTTTAATTTCATGGCTGCAGTCACCATCTGCTGTGATTTTGGTGCCCCCCAAAATAAAGTCTGTCACTGTTTCCACTATTTCCCCATGTATTTGACGTGAAGTGATGGGACCAGATGCCATGATCTTAGTTTTCTGAATGTTGAGTTTTTAGCCAACTTTTTCATTCTCTTTCACTTTCATCAAGAAGCTCTTTAGTTCTTCTTCACTTTCAGCCATAAGGGTAGTGTCATCTGTATATCTGAGGATATTGATATTTCTTCTATCAATCTTTTTTTTGTTTTTTACTTTATAATATTGTATTGGTTTTGCCATACATCAACATGAATCCGCCACGGGTGTACACGTGCTCCCAATCCTGAACCCCCCTCCCACCTCCCTCCCCATACCATCCCTCTGGGTCTGTCTCTTATACACATCTNGGCAGCCTACCAGGCTCCCCCGTCCCTGGGGTTCTCCAGGCAAGAACACTGGAGTGGGTTGCCATTTCCTGTGTACTAACCACTCCCAATTCTCCCTCTAGCTCGTACCTCTCTCTAAGCGTCAGATCTGTATTTCCAACTGCTCATTGAACAGTGCTTCTTGAAAATTAAGGTACAGGCTAAGTTTATTTCTCTCTCATATGATAATTCAGAGGTGGATGGCCCAGAGTAGGTTAGATGGCTCTGCCATCTTCAACATATCTCTGCCCAAGGTGGCTATTTCACTTTTGGTATCTTTCAGCCAGTGGAAATGAGAAAGGAGTCAAGAGTGTTCTGCCCAGTCCTTCTAAGAGCAAGACATACATCACTTCTCACATCCTATTGGTCAAAGTGTGGTCACATGGGTGCTTTCTACAAGGGAAGCTAGCAAGTAAAGTCTCTAGCTGAGTGGCCACGTCCAGCTAACACTAATCCTTGCAGAAGAAAGAAAGATACCGGGGGATAATCAAACCCAATATAAATAGAAATCAGCTTCTCATCTTCTTGGGGCTTCCCACATGGCTCAGTGGTAAAGAATTTACCTGCCAATGCAGGAGACACAAGAGATGTGGGTTCGATCCCTGAATCTGGAAGATGCCCTGGAGAAAGAAATGGCAACCCACTCCAGCATTCTTGCCTGGGAAATCCCACAGACAGAGGAGCCTGGTGGGCTATAGCACATGGAGTAGCAAAAGAGTTGGGTACGACTGAGTGACTGAGCACGCATGCATCATCTTCGTGGCCCCCTCTCCTAGGTATATCTGTTTTTCTCCTTTGATCCTCAGATTGATAAATGACCCAACATTTATCCAACCATCTAAGTAGGTTTCCCAGATTAAATACAGGATTCCCAGTTAAATCTGAATTTCCATTAAACAAGAAGTGTTTGGTTATCAATATATACCAATATTCCATGTATTTTTATTTGCTAAAGCTAGCAACTCTAAACCCAAACCAGAAGCCTTGAAGCCATTCTGAATTTCTCTCTTTATTTCCCATTTTCAGTTGTCTTCCAAGTACTGCTAATTCTCTTCTATATTTCTCAATCTCTCTTTTCCACCTACACTGTGCCTGCCCTCACTTCCTCTCTCAAAGATTTCTGTATGTATTGTTTCCTTCGTGGCCTTCCAATTTCCAGGCTTGCCCCCAGGCTTTGCACAACAGGGAAACTGGTCTTTCTAAAAGGTAAACATGACCATATCACTCCCCTGAATAAAATTCTTCTAATACGAGGAAGATGAGTGAGTGTAGAATCAACTACAGTGTCAAGTCAAAGGGACCCTGTGAGGTTCATATCCTGGAAAGTGGAAAGAGCATGGCAGACTATTAGGAACTTAGAAAAGAAGCAGGTCTCAGGTCTCACGATAAAGAAACTATCCTGTTGAAAATGAACATTTCAGCAGAACTGACACCAGACTGGAGCCAAAACTCCAGGGAAAGTGCCGCTTCCCCGTGCAACCCCAGAGTTGCTTGTCTGTGCAACCAGAGATGTAAGATTTTCTGACACACGGATATGGAAACACTGGATTTGATACCTGCTTTTAAGATTACAGAATTAAAATCTCCTTCATTCCTCTAAAAAATAAATTCTTCCATTCCATTGCTCCCCATAGCTTTCAGGATAAACTTATTAGCCAGGCTGATAAAAGTCCTGACCCTCTGGCTTCTCTCTCTCTACTCCCATCTCTCTCAGCATATAATCCATTAATAGTCCTGAGAGAAGCTCTAGCTACATCAAGTTTCTGGGAAGCCTGTAAGACAGCCACTTGCCCCTTTTGATCATGTATCTCCTCCATCCAGCATGAGTTTCTAATTCCTACTGCCATCCCCACGCACCCTACTCTTTGCCTTTCTTAATCTTACTCATTCTGAAAAACTCAACTTAAATGTCACTTTCTTCTTATTGTTTTAAGCACATATGTTTGCTCCCATAGCCCATGACACACACTGTATTGTAAGAGTTGACTTATCTGCATGTTTTCCCCAACTACATTTTAAGTTCCTTCAGAATGAGGATTGTGTCTTATTTTGGTACTTTCAGCAACTGATCAGCACTGCTGCTAAGTTGCATCAGTCGTGTCGACTCTGAGNCACACACTGTATTGTAAGAGTTGACTTATCTGCATGTTTTCCCCAACTACATTTTAAGTTCCTTCAGAATGAGGATTGTGTCTTATTTTGGTACTTTCAGCAACTGATCAGCACTGCTGCTAAGTTGCATCAGTCGTGTCGACTCTGAGCAACCCCATAGACAGCAGCCCACCAGGCTCCCCCATCCCTGGGATTCTCCAGGCAAGAACACTGGAGTGGGTTGCCATTTCCTTCTCCAATGCATGAAAGTGAAAAGTGAAAGGGAAGTCACTCAGTCGTGTCCGACTCTTCGCGACCCCGTGGACTGCAGCCTACCAGGCTCCTCTGTCCATGAGATTTGCCAGGCAAGAGTACAGGAGTGGGTTGCCATTTCCTTCTCCACTGATCAGCACTAGTAAACAATAAATATTTATTAGTTAAATAAATATTTATTTGGCTTAAAATGGCCTTGCTCCCATTCCCTGCTGATCCAGCAGGGCTCAGTTGGACAAACTCCATTTCCAGATGTGAGCTCTTCTGTGCCAGTCCTAAGCTTGTTGTATCTTTGTCTGCACTGAAACTCTGGGCTTTGATTTCCCTGGCTCATCTGTGATGAAAAAGCTTCTTGTCCACTCCATTACGCTCCGACCGAACGGATGCTGGAATAAGGAAATGACACCTTACCGAGTNACACAGTCAAAGGGTTTGACATAGTCAATAAAGCAGAAATAGATGTTTTTCTGGAACTCTCTTGCTTTTTCGGTGACCCCAAAGATGTTGGCAATTTGATCTCTGGTCCCTCTGCCTTTTCTAAAACCAACTTGAATATCTGGAAGTTCACAGTTCACGTATTGCTGAAGCCTGGCTTGGAGAATTTTGAGCAGTACTTTATTAGCGTGTGAGATGAGTGCCATTGTGTAGTAGTTTGAGCATTTTTTGGCATTGTCTTTCTTTGGGATTGGAATGAAAACTGACTTTTTCCAGTCCTGTGGCCACTGCTGAGTTTTCCAAATTTGCTGGCATATTGAGTGCAGCACTTTCACAGCATCATCTTTTAGGATTTGACATAGCTCAGCTGAAACTCTATCACCTCCACTAGCTTTGTTCATCATGTTGGTTCCTAAGGCCCACTTGACTTTGCATTTCAGGATGTCTGGCTCTAGGTGAGTGATCGCACCATCATGATTATCTGGGTCATGAAGATCTTTTTTGTACAGTTCTTCTGTGTATTCTTGCCACCTCTTCTTTATATCTTCTGCTTCTGTCAGGTCCATACCATTTCTATCCTTTATTGAGCTCACCTTTGTGTGAAATGTTCCCTTGGTTTCTCTAATTTTCTTGAAGAGATCTCTAGTCTTTCCCATTCTATTGTTTTCCTCTATTTCTTTGCATTGATCACTGAAGAAGGCTTTCTTATCCCTCCTTGCTATTCTGTGGAACTCTGCATTCAATTGTTATTATTACAAATATCAAAATTGCAACACTAAATCAGTAGTAATTCAGATTATGGAAACAGTATTTGTACTCAAGACAGTCTGGAAAAAAAATGCAGTTAGCAATGATCAAAAATCATACAACCATAATGGAAGCCAAGGAATAAAATATAATTCTTTGGAAAACAGGAGGCTCAGGCAACAAAAATTAAAAATATTAATCAGGAAGGGTCTAATTTTAAAAAAAAGTTGGAATATAGTTGCTTTACATGCTGCTAGTTTCTTGCACAGCAAAGTGAATCAGCCATACATATATATATATATCCACTCTTATTTGGATTTCTTTCCCATTTAGGTCACTACAGAGGACTCAGTAGAGTCCCCTGTGGTATACAGAAGGTTCTCATTAGTTATTTGTTTTATAAGATATGGCAAGGTTAATCTTCTCTGCAGGCAACTGCACTCAACTACCTACCCAAGAAAAAATTGTCATATGAAGAGGAAAGAGTTAAAGAAGCTGGACTGTGATGTATTTACTCCTTTTACTGGAGGACTCCCTAGGGGGAGAAAAGGAAAGAAAGTGAACTGGTCTATGCTTGTCAATTGGAATAATTACATTTGCTCTAGAAAATATATTCAGAATAACCTTAACAAATTGCCCCTAGCTAAAGGAATATTTCAATGGCAACCCACCCCAGTACTCTTGCCTGGAGAATCCATGGACAGAGGAGCCTGGTAGGCTACAGTCCAAGGGGTTGTAAAGAGTGGGACACGACTGAGCAACTAACACACACACAAAGGAATACTTAGGGCCAGTAGACTCAGAAACCATGGTTTTATGAGGCCAGATTCCCTAGGGAATGTTACATTTCTTTGAATCTAAAGAGTGTCTTGTGCAAAGCATTTAGTTGGGCTTCCCTAGTGGCTTGGATGGTAAGCAATCTGCCTACAATACAGGAGACCTGTGCTTGATACCTGAGTTGGGAAGATTCCATGGAGAAAGAAATGGCAACCTACTCAAGTATCCTTGCCTGGGATTCCCAAGGCCTGGCAGGCCACAGTCCAAAGGGTTGCAAAGAGTTGGACATGAGTGACTGATTAACACTTTCATTTTACTTTATGTCCAGTCAAAAAATGATGCCTTTTGTTCAAACTGTTTATTCCACTCTCATTCTCTCATTTAATGTATTATGAATATGGTTGGATTTACTTTTACCTTTTTACCATTTGTTTGGTATTTGTCTCATTTCTTTTTTTGTTCTTCTGCTTGGCACCCCACTCCAGTACTCTTGCCTGGAAAATCCCATGGATGGAGGAGCCTGGTAGGCTGCAGTCATGGGGTCACTAAGAATCGGATATGACTGAGCGNTGGATGGCATCACCGACTCGATGGATATGAGTCTGAGTGAACTCCGGGAGTTGATGATGGACAGGGAGGCATTCATGGGGTCGCAAAGAGTCAGACACGGCTGAGCGACTGAACTGAACTGAATGACAATAATCTGTTTGTCTCTCCTTTTATCTAAAAAATATTTTTTATTTTAACCTTACATATAACTTTGATGAAAACTTTTATAGATGTTTTACTCAAAGATGTTTCTATTTTTACTGTTAAGAGTGCTTATCTTGGAAGGGAATTAAACTAAATCACTGGGCTTCATATATCTATTAATATTATTATTCTATCTTTTAACCTGTTATGTCATGTAAAATAAATTGCTGACAAATTCTTTTATGCTTTCTAGAATAAGATTGTGCATTCTTAATAAAATCATCTGAACTAAGCAGTCACAAGGAAGCAATTTTGTTCTGAATAAGATAATTTTGCTGAAAAAAATGGCAATAACAACCACATATGTATTAAGCACTATGCTAAGCAGAAACTATGGAGGCTCAAGTCAGGCGCTCAAAGAACTGTCAGCCTTTTAGGGAGGCCTTGCGTGGACAGAGGAGCCTGTGGGCTATAGTCCATAGGGTCGTGAAGAGTTGGACAACTGAAGGGAGTTGGCTTAGTCTCTTAGTTGTATCCAATTCTTCGTGACCCAGACTGTAGCCTGCCAGGCTCCTCTGTCCATAGGGATTTTCCACACAGGAATACTGGAGTGAGTTGCCATGCCCTCCTCCAGGGAATCTTCCCAACCCAGGGATTTCCTGCATTGCAGGTGGATTCTTTGCCATCTGAACCACCAGGGAAGCCTGAGCCACCAGGGAAGACTTCAGTTCAGTTCAGTTCAGTCGCTCAGTCGTGTCTGACTCTTTGCGACCCCATGAATCGCAGCACACCAGGCCTCCCTGTCCATCACCATCTCTCGGAGTTCACTCAGACTCACATCCATCAAGTCCGTGATGCCATCCAGCCATCTCATCCTCTGTCGTCCCCTTCTCCTCTTGCCCCCAATCCCTCCCAGCATCAGAGTCTTTTCCAATGAGTCAACTCTTCTCATGAGGTGGCCAAAGTACTGGAGTTTCAGCTTCAGCATCATTCCTTCCAAAGAAATCCAAGAACTGATCTCCTTTAGAATGGACTGGCTGGATCTCCTTGCAGTCCAAGGGACTCTCAAGAGTCTTCTCCAACACCACAGTTCAAAAGCATCAATTCTTCGGCACTCAGCCTTCTTCACAGTCCAACTCTCACATCCATACATGACCACAGGATGTATCATGTGTAACCATAGCCTTGACTAGACGGACCTTAGTCGGCAAAGTAATGTCTCTGCTTTTGAATATACTATCTAGAGTGATCATAACTTCTCTTCCAAGGAGTAAGCGTCTTCTAATTTCATGGCTGCAGTCACCATCTGCAGTGATTTTGGAGCCCAAAGAAAATAAAGTCTGATACTGTTTCCACTGTTTCCCCATCTACTTCCCATGAAGTGATGGGACCGGATGCCATTATCTTCGTTTTCTGAATGTTGAGCTTTAAGCCAACTTCTTTACTCTCCTCTTTCACTTTCATCAAGAGGCTTTTTAGCTCCTTTCACTTTCTGCCATAAGGGTGGTGTCGTCTGCATATCTGAGGTTATTGATATTTCTCCTGACTTAGCACACATGTAATCAGAGATTAATTACAACATAGAATTTATTCAACATATATAGAAAATGACTTCGGTGGAAAACTAAAGGTGACATTACCTGTGGAAATTAGGGAGGTTTCCACAGTGTGGTGGGCATTTTTCATCTAATTACATAAGCTATAATTATGTTTACTAGGTTTATTTGAAGTCAATTATATCTATTTCAAAATGTACTTTTGTTTAAACTATTAAACATTGTTTAGCTCCTTAGTTATTTCAGCTAGGACCTTAAAACTTGTATACACAGGTAATCATCTCCTTAATTATTTATCATTGTGATCATTTACCCACTAATGCAGGTCATTCATTCCATCAATAAATTGCTGCTGTTGTTAGTTGCTCAGTCCTGTCTCACTCACTGTGATTTCATGGACTGTAGCCTGCCAGGCTCCTCTGTCCATGGGATTCTCCAGACAAGAATATTGGAGTAGGTTGCTATTTCTTCCTCCCAGGGATCTTTCATGAGATTACTGGGCTCACGGAGAAGTGAATCAGACTGAGTCCCTGACCTCAGGGAATTTACACTCTAATAGGACAGACAGACATTCATTAATCAAAACCTCTCAAATAAATGTCCAATTAAAGGCGAGAAGGACAGACTCATTTGCAACCTAAATATTTGGTGATTGATTACATAGCATTGGGAATAAGCATGGGGACATTAAGGGCACAGGCAAATAAATAAGCTGCCAAAGTGACCCTTGAACAGAAATCTACAGAATATTTAAGTCGAGGGAATGTGGAAATGAGCTCCAGTGGGGTTAGGCAGAGTGGGAGGAAGCAGGGATAACAAAAGGTGGAGGCTTAAGGGAGCATGGTTTACAGTAATGACTGGAGGACCAATGTGAACTCTGTTCTGAGGCTTGCCACCCATTTTAAGGATTTCTTGTTGAGAATAATGGCAAAGTTCTGAAAGCCATTTAAATGTGGGAGAAAATGATTGATTTCCAACTGTGCCTTGTGGCAAATGAGTTTTCAGCTTTTCCAACAACTTTAAAGCTAGTTTTCTGCATTACATTCCCTCTTGGAAACCATCTGGAATGGACATTCCAAGGATACAGTGGTAACATTTATTCTGTTTTCTATCTCACCGGCATTTTCCTAACTGCTTGAGCTACTGTCCTTGGGGTCACAAAGTGTTGGACATGACTGATTAGCACTTTCACTTTACATATATGATTTCATCTTCCACTAAACTTCATGGATTTGTATCAGTTCCTGCCCCCATATCATGAATGTGGAATCACCAGCACAGAAAAGTAAGTTGTCTGAAGTAACACAGCCATAAAAGCTGTACGTAAATTTAGATTTCTAGTAAAGTTATTATTTTTACTTTGATATTGTTTTGATCTTTTGCTAATAATATTTCATTAGTTCTGCTTGATTTCATTTCAAATTCTATCAGAAATCAACGGAATTAAAATATGTAACACATAAGCATTTCAAATTAAATAAAGTATACATTTAAACTTCCTACCTCTCTATATGCTTTTCTGGGTTTCTATATTTTCCTCTATTTTCCAACTTTATAGAGATATGATGATGTTGTGATGAATACAGTGTTACTTTCATCTTTATTTAAATGAGATTTCTGAATACTTCAGACAGTTTAAGTTTAAAATAAAGCACCTTTGGTAAAGCATGTTTTGCTAAGAACTATCTTTACAAATCTGTAGATCTCAGAACGGTGAGATCAAAACACATGTTTATCACTTTTTAATTTTTATATATTTAGAATGTCAGTCCTTAAGATAGCTTGCTGTCAGAGTCAGTGTTTCCATAAAAGGGGCATTCTATTTTAAATGTTACATTGTGCATGAACACTCCACTGACTGTGTGTGTGTATATATATATATAACATGGGATATATGTGTAACAGCCACACACTTGTAAGGTTATTTAAAAGAAGAGATTTTTGAGTCATATTATTTAAATAAAATTTATTTCCGTTAACCTTCTATAGGGAGAAAAATTTTCAAACCACCAGACAATATGGTATTCAAAATATAAAACTCCTAGTTAAATGCAGATTAATTTTTTAACAAGAATTCCTATGCAGTAGGCAAATTGTTCCCACATCCCATTGTGATTGACAAGCCTGACATATGGAATAGTTCACAAATTCCCAGGTGACTGACAGATGGAGAATAGAAAGGCGGATAAAGTTGCCTAGAGAGCTGAGGATGATTTCATATTCAGCGGTTTTGATCAAAAGGAGTCCAGATCTCACACTAAATTTAGCACCGCTGGCAATTAGTGCATGATTTATTCAGTCCTTTCATTTGCTGGTTGACAAATGGAAAACAAGCACAAAATTAAAAATAAGTTTATTTCCAGCATTTTGGATATTTAAAATGTGTGTGTCTTTGTTTGCACATAAATTAACATGAGATGAATTTATAGTGAGATTAAATCTGAACTGGAGATGCACGCAATAAATAAGAGCTTTTTTATGTATTGTACCGGCAGAACAGGTGTTTGAATTAAGAAATACTAATATGTTTAGCAGCACGGCTCCACCTTTAGCATTAGGGAGTTGATGCTCTCCTAAATTTAGAATAATCTTGCCACAATTTGAAGTTCTTTCATAAGCTTCCAGCATAGGTGACCATCTGTATGACAATATTAATGCTCTTCAGTCTAGTAATAATAAAAAACTAAAGACAACTCCCTATGACCAGGCTTTTCTGCATAATAGTGAGAGACAGCACAGCTACACGTTCAATACCTGTGGTGAAAGGCGGCAGAACCCAGACCTGTCCCCAGTCTTGCATTTATAGATGGGGTTGGGAGACCCCAACCTTTTTAGCAGTCTCCTTCCAGCTAGACTATGTAAAGTTCTGTTTCCAATTTCTTCTTCAATTTCATGGAACTACAATGAGATGAACATGATGTGCTGATGTAAACCTTCTGTTGTGTTGCAGAGAGTAAGAACATGACAAAGTCACATCCACAATTGGAGGGAGGCGTGACTGCAAATAGGTCCTGCTAGGGATTCAGAGAGGCAGGAAAATGTGTAAACCCACAGACAAGAGATGCAAGAAATATACCAAGCAAGACCCCATCTTTTAAGAGCACTGTGCCTGAAAAACCTTGTGATTTCAGAGGAGGTGTGTCTGGCTACCTCCTTAGAAACTCTCTCGACACCATCTAATATAGCTGCTTAGGAAGATGAGTGAATTGCTCCAAATACGGTGGAAGCTAGAAGGATGTCTCAGAGTGGGAAGAACCCTCTCCCTCTCGGATGGAGCAGAAGTGGTCCTTAGAGGCGGCCTGACATCAAATGCAAACCAGAGTATCCATTTAGGGGGAGGCTGGGCAGGCCGTGAGGCACCTGAGACTTGGGGATTGTGGGGGCAGGTGTTTGGGATACTTATAGGTTCTCTTATTTGATTTGTATTCCAGGTCTGACATTCAACTTTATTTGTATTCATTATTCACAGTGGGAACTAGAATGGTTTTTAAAATAGCATAAAATCCACTTAAATTATAATGGGAAGAATCGTGTGCAATGTGATGCTTTAATTACTGTTAAGCTAACCTTGGGATATGGGAAATGTCAATTTCCATTGGCCACATGAAGGCTGAGCCCAGATTTTAGCCCCAAGATACGTGCAATCAGTAGGGGTGCGGCTCACGGGCACAGCCCTGCCTGGGGAGCCCCCACAGTGCCTCAAACCTGCTTTTGCCGCTTCCCCTCCTACCCTGGGGCTCCATCACCTTTTTTATTACTATTTCTTCCTCCTCTGAAATACCCTCCTAGGTTCTCAGCTGCAGCTTGAATATATTTCTCAGGCAAAGAGCTTCAGGTCTGTTGTGTTGCTGGTTTTTCTTTCCTAGACCTTCCATGGGTGGCAAGTCCTGGGCTGTCTACCCAGCAAGAGAGGGAGAAGGGAACTAAAACTAGCTGATGCAGATGTTAAGGGGTTTCCCAGGTGATTCAGTGGTGAAGAGTCTGCCTGCCAACGCAGGAGGCTTGGGTTTGATCCCTGGATGGGGAAGATCCCCTGGAGGAGGGCACAGCAACTCAGTCCAGTTTTCTTGCCTGTGAAATCCCATGGACAGAAGAGCCTGGTGGGCTACAATCCATGGGATTGCAAAGAGTCAGACACAAGTGAAGTGACTGAGCACACACATCGATGGCAAGACTCCTCACTCCGTAATTAATTATCCTAGGGGTCTCAACCTCTGGGATCTTAAGCCTGACCATCTGAGGTGGATCCAACGTAATAATAATAGAAATAGAGTGCTCAATGAAGGTAATCATCTCAAAACCACTCCCTGGTCTGTGGAAAAATTTGTCTTCCATGAAAGCAGTCTCTGGTACCAGAAAGGCTGGGGACCCCTGAATTATTCCATTCCTCCTTGAAACCGGTAGTCAACTGTCATGCTATCTCCCCCATTTATAAATTGTCCATAAATAAGCCTCACCTGTTTTGAAAGTCCAGATGCTCGTGTCCTTGAGAACTTTCCGTGGCAAGAAGCAGTCAGTCTTATTGCCCCTCATCTAAGGGTTGTGGGGGTGGTTAGATACATGGCAGGAATACAATTGGACCCTAAAATCTTCCCAACTAAAATTTTTAGAGATTTTCAATTTTAATTTATACCATTGTGTGTGAATTTAAGCCATATATTAACTGGTAGAGGCAGAGACTGTGTTTTTTATTTTAGGTCATGTTCTCGTTAGGGAGTACAGCAGTATCTGTGTTGGAGTTGGGAAGCAAGTTACGACATATTTATACATCTATTCACATAGAATCTTTTATTTTATTTTCCCCAAAATATACTTTCTGGAAATAACTATGTAATAATTTGGGGGGTACCCACATTTTAAAATGGGATTTACTCTTCCTTCAGCCCAGTATAAATTTTCTAACTAATCTATTTAACTAAATTGAATTATTACTATATTTAAATTATTAAAATTTCAGTCTTACAAGGTTCAATGTAATATAATTGCAGTACAAGATGGAAGCAAGATGATCACACTCCTACTTCATTTGGGGGGAGAAAAATAGACAGAGGGCAGTTCTAGTACCTTCTGTGTCCTGGACAGAGCTATATAAGGAATCTATTTTGACAAACTTACAAGATCTTTTATTTTTCACTATTTCAAACTTTTTCAACATGCTAGAAAACAGTACCAAATTTAAATGTTGCTTTCATATTACTTGTACAGATTGTGACAATACAATCCCATAGAAAAGTTAAAAGGGAAATGTAATACTTACAAGTGATTTCTATGCCCCAGAAACTAATTTTGAGCTTTTAACAAAACATTAACTCTTCTTCTGAATTCGCTGTAGTCCTTCAAAAAAATATTTGTTTGAAAAAATCGGAACCATGTGATGAAAATTTGGCATTTACCTAAATCTGTATTGTCCAATATAATCTCCACTTGCCACATGTGGCTATTTTCATTTGTGGCTATTTAAAATTTAACTTAAATAAATTAATTAAACTTAAATAAATTAAAATTTAGCTCCTCCAGTTACACAAGGCACATTTTGCCTACTAAGTAGCCACATGTGGCTGATGGTTACACTCTTAGAGCAGCTGTTGAAAGTATTCATGAGCTCAGAGTTCTGTTGTTGGGTGATGCTAGTCTAAAATCATTCTTTCAAAGGATGTGTTGGCTTCATGGTCACAGCTCCATCAAACCTTTGGCAAAGTGGTGATCTGAATCTATGTTCAATCTTCTATCACTTTTAGAGACTAGTCTCTAACTGGAAATGTTTCTTTTT
>SJYV01025548.1:1209034-1283797 GCA_006410875.1 Neotragus pygmaeus
AGGAGACACAGGAGACCTGGGTTCAGTCCTTGGCTCAGGAAGATCCTCTGGAGAAGGAAATGGCAATGGTAGTGGGAAAAGACAACCCTCTCCAGTATCTTGTTTGAAAAGCCCCATGGTCAGAGGGGTCTAGTGGGCTACAGTCCATGGGGTCTCAAAAGAGTCAGACACAACTGAGCACACACGTCCAAGTATTTGTGACTCTTCACATTTAACAAACTAATTTAAATGGTCAGTGTATTATCTTAGTAATCTGAAATATGTTGGAGTTATCAACCAGTGACTATTCAGTTAACAATGATTGCCGTCTCCACTAAAAAAAAAGAAGATGATTATGTGTATAGTTGCACAAGCACAACAGTAGTACTATCCCATGTTACAAAGTGGATTTATGCCTGAAGGTGAAACTGCACAAAAAAATAGCAACTCACTTTTCATAGAACACTTCTTGACAATAAACACATTTTATGGATTTTCTCAGTAAAGAACAGAAGGGAGCTAATTTTTGCAGAAGAAAATATAAAAAGCAGGCCCAATGGACAGAGCTGAGGAAAAAACTTATGCCAGTTACACTCAAGCTGACTTCCTAGGAAATATCCTCAAATAATGAGTCAATTACAATTTTTTTAAAGTGAGACAATAAATCTATAGCAATAGAGATGAAAATATATTTGATTACTATCGAATTCTCTTGTCAGTTCATACGGATACCAAGGGGGAAAGTGAGGGTAGGAGGAATTGGGAGATTGGGATCGACTAATGGGTTTCCCTGGTGGCTAAAACAGTAAAGAATCCACCTGCATTGCAGGAGACCAGGGTTTGATCCCTGGTTCAGAAAGATCCCATGGAGAAGGGAATGGCAAGCCACTCCACTCTTCTGGCCTGGAGAATTCGACGGACATAGAAGCCTGGCAGGCTGCAGTCCGTGGGGTTGCAAAGAGTCGGACACAACTGAGCGACTAACACTTCCACTTTCATAAAATAGATGACTAATGAGAATCTGCTGTAGAGCACAGGGAACTCTCCTCAGTGCTCGGTGGAGACCTAAATGGGAAGGAAATCCAAACGAGAGGGGATGTGTGTATACATATAGCTCATCCACTTTGCTGTGCAGTAGAGAGTAACACAACACTCTAAAGCAACTATTCTCCAATAAAACTTTCTTTTAAAAAATGCTCATGTCAACTGATTTTAAAATTTACTCATAGCTCCCAAAGGTACATAAAACCAGAAACTCAAAATGAGTTTAGGAAGCATGGTCAAGTAGGGCCATGCAGATCATGAGCTGGAAGTCCCTGCAGAGCAAAAGGTGTAATCAGGGTGTGTGTGTGTTTGGTAAGTCACCTGCTAGTGAGGTGACAGGTCACACTACAAGCATGTTTTATTACATAAAGGCAATGAACATCGTCATCATGTTTCCTTTACTGGCAAGTGAGACTTGTTTAAATGGCGCAATCTCCATTTCTCGTCTGAGATTTATCTGAGGTTATAGCACTCTTTGCCAAGTTTCCTGTCCTCCATGGAGACAGCTCACTATGAAAGAGTGACTCCAGCCGCATCAGTGATCCTGGTTTGGATCCAAACACTGGATAATAAAAAATGCAGCATTTCAAGAGGGTGCATTCTTTGCAAAAGTGTGATAAGAGGAGGGAGCCATCCAGTGGGATAAAGTGATGGAATTCTACAAAGGCCAGAAAGGGGAAATGGAAAATATTCTATGACAAATTAATGCATACCCAAGGGTTAAGAATGCCACATACCAGTAAACACACTTCGAGTGGATAAAGGTCAACATGGATAAATAAGGAAGTGCAGACGGAGATCAGGGTAAGAGAGATGAATATGTGAAACAGGAAACTCTACATATAGAAGCAACTGGGAAGATTATAGAATGAATCCAAGTGTGAAAAATAGATCAGAAAAGCAAAGGTGCAAAATGGAAGGAAGATTACAGACGACTTTAGATAAACACCAGAATATTTCTCGAAGTACTGAGGGACAATGGGTCAGCATGGGAGACAGTAGAAGTGATCAAAACCAGGGGCAGATAATTTAGTGACAAAAAAGTGGAATCTTAAGAATTAAATGCATTTGTCCATTTACTTTGTACAGAAAGAATGAGGTAGTAGGCAGGGTTTGAGGGAGATTCAGACAGTCCTGTATGACATGAGGTGTGTTTGAAAGCATGATCAAAGAATTGAAAAATGTGAAAGTGAAGAAATTTCTCAATTCTTTTTCTTTAACCTTAAGAGCACCAGTAAATATTAAATATTATGTATCAAAGAAAATATTGCAGAAGAGATCTATGTCTAAAAAAAACACTAAAGATCTCTATGTCTTAAAGTATGCCTAATATTTATATTTCATTTATGCTTTTTATATTCAAAAGGAGGTGCACCTTTTTGAGGAAAAAAATCTCTCTGTGTGTATCCACCTCTCTATTATCTTTGTGACCCCATGGACTGTAACCTGCCAAGATCTTCTGCCCATGGAATTCTCCAGGCAAGAATACTGGAGGGGGTTGCCATTCCCTTCTCCAGGGGATCTTCCTGACCCAGAGATCATGAGTCTCCTGCATTAGCAGGCAAATTTTTTACCATCTGAGCCACCAGGGAAGCCCATATATACATACACCTTTCTGTAAATACACACATTTTGTGTATATATACATGCATATACTTACACATACTGTATCTCTGTATATATTTTCTCAATACATATATATATATACCAATACATATGCATTTGTACACAAACACACATGTGTATACACAGACACATGTACATACACACAGAAAAAGAATTCCTGTTTGGAAATAAAAGCATACCTGAATTCAACTAGGAAAACTGCTCCTCTTGTCCTCAACATACTCTAAAATTTGAGTAATTTAAGTAAATTTTAATGTCTTCTTTTCCCACTGAAATGATCTGGATGGCTTATTTTGGCAACACATTTTATCTCAAAAATAACTGATTGTAAGTAGGTCCAGCCAGGTGTTTGAGACACTGATGAATGTAGTCATTATTATTTATTTAAACCTCAGCATTCATAGAGAAACAGAAGGAAAACAGCTAGCATCTTCTGGCTCCACTTCATCTCCAAGATTGCTTTCACCACTGCCATGCCACCAGGAAATGGGATCGACGCCTAGAAACGCCAGTTTCATGTTACCACAGGCGTCACACAACCTTGTATTCCTGTATTCCGCTGTCAAACCTGCTCAGGCCCACTTTCACCCCGAATTTTGCCAGGACCGGCTCCGCACAAATATAACTGGAGTCAGCATCACAGAGTTGGCATCAGAAGGCATCAGACAGACATTCCCTGGAGACTGAGGCCTGCAGACTGCAGAAGCCAGGGAGGTGGACGTTCTCATGGCAACTCTGGATGCTCAGAAAATGAGAGCTGGTGGATCCACTCTTCCATACTCATGCTTACAAGCCTGGCCCTTCCCAAAGTACATTTTATAAAATTTTCTAGAAGGTCAAATAAGCAGTCAGCCTTCATGGTGGCATGAACATCACAGTTTCAAATTAAATTCCCTTTCATCCTTGCTTCCATGTATTAGCCTAGTGGGGTGGGATGGGCAGGAGATGGGAAGGAGGTTCAAAGGGGAGGGGATAGATGTATACCTATGGCTGATTTATGTTGAGGTTTGATAGAAAATAACAAAATTCTGTAAAGCAATTATCCTTCAATTAAAAAAATTTTTTTAATTCCCTTTTACAACACTAGCAGAACACAAATTAGATACATCATGGTTAGAATTTAGATGATAGATGGTAGTAATAATAGTTGACAATAGATAGATGGATACATAATAAATGGATAGATAGATGCATGCTCAGTTGTTAAGTCATATATCCCCATAAAAGAGGGGATATGTGTATATGTATAGCTGATTTACTTTGCTGTACAGCAGAAGCTAATACAACATTGTAAAGTAACTATATGTGTCTATGCTCTGTTGTTCTGTCCTATCGACTCTTTGTGACCCCATGAAGTAGCCCACCAGGCTTCTCTGTCCATGGGATTCTCCAGGCAAGAATACTGGTGTGAGTTGTCATTTCCTTCTCCAGTAAAGAGACTTCCCTGGTGGCTCAGCTGGTAAAGCGTCTGCCTACAATGCAGGAGACCTGGGTTCAATCGCTGGGTCAGGAAGATTTCCTGGAGGAGGAAATGAGAACCCACTCCAGTATACTCACCTGGAAAAATTCCGTGGCCAGAGGAACCTGGTGGGCTATACAGTCCATGGGGTCGCAAAGAGTCGGACACGACTGAGTGACTTCACTTTCACTTTCACTTTCTCTACAATTCAACAACCTCTTATGTTTTATAAATTCACATGACAGATTAATAATTGTAATATTGATAAGGTTGACACATGCTTTAGAATTTCTTCCAGGAGACACCAATTTCACTTTACACTCTGCAATTTCATCTTCCTAAATAATGTTATCAATTGTCCATCAGCATTCTCTATTTTAACATTACTTTCAAAAAACGATCCATCCAATTTGGGGATCATTTTAGCTACCAGCAGGATTTCTTATTTATGCCTTTGAAGAAACTAGGATACAGAAGTGTTGGCACTGAGGTTTTACTATTGGAAGTCCCCATTTCTTTAATTTTCATAACCCTATACACTTACTATTGTAGCATCTATTATCACTACTTCTGAAAAGACTGCTGCTGCTGCTGCTAAATCGCTTCAGTTGTGTCTGACTCTGTGCAACCCCATAGATCGCAGCCCACTAGGCTCCCCCGTCCCTGGGATTCTCCAGGCAAGAACACTGGAGTGGGTTGCCATTTCCTTCTCCAATGCATGAAAGTGAAAAGTGAAAGTGAAGTCGCTCGGTTGTGTCTGATTCTTAGCGACCCCATGGACTGCAGCCCACCAGGCTCCTCTGCTCATGGGATTTTCCAGGCAAGAGTACTGGAGTGGGGTGCCATTGCCTTCTCCATCTGAAAAGACTACTTTGGCTCTAATTTTTCCTGAAAATCCTATGATGAAGTTTCCATTTCTTCTTCAGCTTCTTCCAGGCACAGACGCACTCCTTTATCAAACACCAGCAGGTTGGTCCACACTGCTCTGCACTCTTCCTGTCTCCTCCACAAATCTCTCTTTCATCTGGCCCATTGCCAGCACCATACCATATGTAGCCAGAGGAGTTCGTCTTAGAATGCCTCCTGCTCCGGGAAAGGAGGCAGAGGAGTTTGCCTTCAAGATGTCTGGTTAGCCTCCAGGAAACATACAAGCATAGTTTAATTCCCTTTTTTTTTTTTTCCTTTTGCCCAGAGAATATTAGTGTACCTGTTCCATCAGCTAAAGTTCGTTTAACTGTAAGCCAGTCTATGGAGACTGTGGTAGTTCTTCATTGTATCAAATTATTGCCCTAGACTTCTTGACACAGGTTCCAATCATTCCTATAAAACTACTCTTGTTTTACAAAACAGGTGCCAGGATTTTTTTCGAGGGGTGAGTGGGGAGGGTTGAGAGAGGGACCCCTGACTGTATGAGGTTTATAATATCAGGTCCCTGCAAAATAGCAAGTGCTACTATTTTTTATCTTGCTGCCAAGGGAGGAATGATGCATTTTCGGCTTCCCTCATCATGCCAACCATCCAGGATGATACAGTCACTAGTTTGATATTTTCAGAGAAACCAGAGAATTTGCTGCTGTTCAGTTGCTAAGTCATATCTAACTCTTACGATCCCATGGACTGTGGAATGCCAGGCTCCTCTGTCCTTCACTATCTCCCAGAGTTTGCTCAAATTCATGTCCATTGAGTCAGTGATGCCATCCAACCATCTCATCCTGTGCTTCCCGCTTCTCATTTTGCCTTCAGTTTTTCCCAACATCAGAGTCTTTTCCAATGAGTGGCTTTTTGCATCAAGTGGCCTAAGTATTGGATCTACAGCGTCAGCATCAATTTTTCCAATGAATAATCAGGGTTGATTACCTTTAGGATTGGCTGATTTGACCTTCTTGCAGTGTGTAGAATAAAAGTGCCAGGTGTGGAGAAAGGAGTTACTTTGAACCTGGATTAAGGACAAACTTCTCAGAACCCCATGTTATTCTGTTTGATCAAGGCCACAGCTTAGGTAAACATTGAAGGTCAAGAGAGGAAGTAACTCTTCCTCTAGCTGTGTTGAATGCAAGAAGTTGGCTTGAACGGTGTCAACTTTAAACCACATAAAAAATTTAACCTTGTTTATATCTCACCTTGCTTGCATTTAAATTGTCATTCTGGAAAAGCAAAATATTTTTAAAGATATTCTAGATTTTAAAGAGAGCACTCAACACACTGTTGAATAGAATTTGTTAGCGACCACATGTGTATCATGAAAAATGACTGACCCCACATTGGTGTACACCTCCACAAAAATGTGAAAGTGCACTGGAAAGAAAACAATGACTTTGCCATGACTTTAAAGGAAAGCTGGCTTCGCCCCTCTCCCATCATCAACCAGGACTAACAAATGAAAGGGATCAGCATATACCAAAAAAAAAATACGGTTTTCAGTTCCCACCAATATAATTTCTGAAACACTTGGCACAAGACCTATGAGTCCTGGAGGCTGTTATTTGGTTTTACCCATTCTGAAAATTACAGGGAGAAAATCACAGGCTAGGATCAGGTGTCCAAATCTTCATCTCAAAGGGTGAATCATAAAACTATTATAAAAACTGCATCCTGCTACACTGACAGCTGTCATTTCAAATCTCCCCAGTGCAGAAAACAGTGGTGACAGTTGCTGATGACTTAAACGTGAGATTACATTGTGATGTTTAACAGCACGGACAAGAAACTTTTTTTTTTTTTTTTGAGGGATAATGAAAGTAAAACATCACCCTGTTGCTAATGGATAAAGCCTGGGGATATGAGATCATTTAAGTAATTAGGTAAAGTGTTGTATAGTGACACTCTTGTGTGGTTTTTGTGTGTCTTTTCCACTTGTGAGTAGGTAACGTTTAAATGGAAGGTATTGTGCGTTTTGTTAGTTACTTTTGACATTGGCGGATCTGTCCTTAATTGCTGTTTTAGAAAATGCTCAAAATGGCATTAGCACAGCTTCCCAGGTGGCACTAGTGGTAAAGAACCCTCTTGCCAATGCAGGAGAGAAAAAGAGATGTGAGTTCTATCTCTGGGTTGGGAAGATCCCCTGGAAGAGGGTATGGCAACCCACTGCAATATTCTTGCCTGGAGAAACCCACGGGCTGAGGAGCCTGGTAGGCTACAGTCCATGGGGTCGTAAGAGTCAGACACGACTGAAGTGACTGCACACGTGCAGATACAATCACAGAACTAGGGAGAGCATTTATAGGAGAGAAAACTGAGCTACAGAAAGAAGGTAAAATTGTAGCTTGCTTTTCTATACACCATTAACTGAAGAGAAAGGACAAGAATTTATAAGCTTTGAATGTTTTGTTTGGTAATAAGTCAAATATTATCTCAATTAGCTGGAACAAAAACAGGAACTTAAAAAATTTTGTTGTCAGGCCTTTTTCTGAGAATGTTTGGGTTATGGCAGGAAACCCGGGATTCTATTGGTATGGATTCTGATGTGTGTGGTTAGAAAACTGCAGGCAGATTCTCCAGAACAGACTCCCATAAAGTCCAACACAAAGAGCAATAAAACAGGAATTGTGAATCATATGAGAATACAATGAAATTAAAAATTCATGGAGACACCATGGAATAAAACAGTAGCAATATATTCAGGAGTGAAAAATATATATATTGGGCACCCCTTTGAGGGCAATGGCTACTCACTCTAGTATTCTTGGGGTTCCCTGGGGGCTCTGACACTAAAGAATCTGTCTGCAATGCAGGAGACTCAGGTTCGACCCCCGGGTTAGGAAGACCCCCTGGAGAAGGCAACCCACTCCAGTATTCTTGCCTGGAGAATCCCATGGACAGAGGAGCCTGGCGGGGTCTCAGAGTGTAGGACATGATTGAGCAGCTCACACTTCTGCCCCACCCCAATAACACCCTGAACATGCTGTTTCCTTTTCCCTATGCTTCTAGCTCTCAATCAGACCTGAAGAGTTCACTGAAATTCTAAGGCAATTTACTTTTCCCAACCACTATGTTTCATTCTTCTGGAAAACCCATCTGGACATAAATAGCACTCACCCTTCTTTTCCTTGGTTAGGCTGTTTATCCAACATTTTCTAAAAAGTAGAAAAGGTGAAAACAAATCACAAACTTTTGATGAAATAGGAGAGAAGGGGAAAAAAGAAATCTGCAGGAACTGGATAAATTAAGGATTCTTGTGCTTAAACAGACCTTCTCATTTTTTTTTATCTTTTTCCTCTTCAAACAACCAAGTTTTAACCACTTCTGTTATCTACACTGTGATCTTTCAATTAAACCATTTGAACCTGAGATATGTGAGATCTGATTCCATAGGGTCTATTAAAGTAAATTGTTTTAGCAAATATGCTTGTTCCGTTTGATTTTGAAGAATAATTGGTTAACAAGAGAACGATTACTTTGTTCAGACATGATTACTGAAGAAATGTTTCATCCATATGTTGCTGAGTAATGGGAAATTCTCCAGTGAAGGGGGGACAATGATTAGAAGAAACAAGATAGCTCAAAACAATATTCCCCAATGTGTTACTAAAAATGTTTTTAAAAAATAGACCAACTCTAAGTAAGTATAGAGTTTCTTCGTAGAAGCCTGGAAGTTCAAAATGCCTAATAGGACGAAACTGTTTGTTGCAAAAGCACCGTGTAGCTTTCTTTGTCTTTTGAATCAAAGGACTGTGGTTTCCTCTGAGACATTATGGGATCAGACCAGTGGTTTGCTGTCTAGCATCCTTTGTCTCATTAATGTTATTCGGAATGTGGCATGAAAGAGCTAAGTCATATATTGATATTTTTTAAAATATTGACCAACAGACCCCTTCATAGGAATTGCCCACAGGACAGTTTGAATGTTCTCCTTTGATGAGGGAACTAAAAAGGTGTGGGGGAACGCTGGATGTTTATCAACTTTACTTTTGATTGTAAATGGTCTGAGGTGGAAAAGTGACTGTTTGACATACTCAATATTTCTCAAAAATTAGCTGAAGTCAAATAAGGGGACAACAAGCTTGTCTCTGTAGATCTGTTTTGGTCATCCTGGTTGCTAAATGCAAGGACACATGATCCCAATCTAAATAGTAGAGTTTGTCCCACATCTTGAAGGTTAGCTCACCCCCACTCTGCCCAAACGAAACAAAAATAAGAACTCCAATTTTAGTTTCACACAAGTATGGAAAAGCCAAAGTAACTGACTCCCTGAAATTCATACATTCCTGGATTTTTCTGAAAACAATCCACAATTTTTTCAGTTAAAGGCTTATTTTAACCCTTCAATTATGCTGTACGAACAACAAATGAGCAGGCGTTGAGCATCTATGAATAGGGCTGAAGGTTATAATCACTTAGAATTGCAACTGAGATCGTCTCTCACACATTCAAAGAACACGGTGTTTTGGGGCACCCACTCGGCACAATTTTCTGGAAGTCAGGGAGGTTTCACAGTATACAGTGGGTTTTGGAGAATGAGCAGGAGTTCACACCAGCCAGCAAAAGGGCATCCTGGGTATGGAACACAGCATGAGAAAAGGCCGGGTCATTCAAGGACGGAGGGGTATTCAAGAGGCAGAGAGTTCAACACAGCTGGACGGTAGCTCTGCGGAATTTTCTTCTTTAACTTAACACTGGCACCACATGACATAAAAAGGAGCTCTGGGTCACAGAAGTGGCTGGGACTGAAAACATAAATTAGGTGTCATTAGAGTCTAGTTATTAACTGCTGCTACAGAACTCCGGAAGAACACCTAGAAAGAAGGGCAGAAGATAGAAGACTGACACAAGGAGATGGCTAATATTTAAGAAACAAAAACAAGGAAAGAAAGTGAAATTAATAAATAAACCAATCAGGGCTGGAAGAGGATAAAGGAAAAACAGAGTCCCGTGTGTGAAAGAAAATGAGAATAGAGAGAGAAAGGCGGGCCAAACAAAGGTCACAAAGAAATATTTAAAGGAAGCAATGGAATTGTAACTAGGAGGTTGGATTATTGATAAAGGAAGTTTTAGGAGAGGTTTTTAAAACACGACTGTTTTCCCACCAAAGGTTGGGATCTGGGTTTCCTTGCACCTGTCTATGCTCTGTAATTGGTTGGCCAATAAAATGCATCTGTACTAAAGTTCTGTCATTCGAAACTGGACCATTTGAAGAGATGTGGGTGGACCTAGAGATTGTCACAGAGAGTGAAGTAAGTAAAAAAGAAAGACAAATGTTGCATATTAATACATATGTGTGGAATCTTAAAAATAGGTATAGATGATCCTTTTACCAAGCAGAAAGAGAGACACAGATGTAGAGAACATATATATGGATACCAAAGGGGAAGGGGAAGTGGGATGAATGGAGAGACTGGGATTGACACATATACACACTGCTGCTGCTGCTAAGTCGCTTCAGTCGTGTCCTACTCTGTGCGATCCCAGAGATGGCAGCCCACCAGGCTCCCCCGTCCCTGGGATTCTCCAGGCAAGAACACTGGAGTGAGTTGCCATTTCCTTCTCCAGTGTGAGAAAGTGAAGTCGCTCAGTGGTGTCCGACTCTTAGTGACCCCATGGACTGCAGCCTACCAGGCTCCTCTGTCCATGGGATTTGCCAGGCAAGAGTACTGGAGTGGGATGCTGTTGCCTTCTCTGATATACACATTGTTGTGCATAAAATAGGTGACTAATGAGAGCCTGCTGTAGAGCACAGGGAACTCTCCTCAGTCCTCGGTGGTGACCTGAATGGGAAGGAAATCCAAAAGAGGAGATACAGGTTTATGTACAGCTGATTAACTCTGCTGTTCAGTAGAGACTAACACAACATTGTAAAACAACTATACTCCAATAAAAATTTTAAAAAATTATAATAAAGTTCGGTCATTCTTAAGAAATTGGTAGCTCCACCTCCTGTCTCTTGGATACGTGTTCTTGGCACTCAGACATCAAGCTGTAAGTCACCCAAGAAGCCCAAACCCCCACTTCCAGACCTTATGGAAGCTCTTTAAAAAGATTCTCCAGATACCACTCTAATTACCCCACTGATGTCACATGGAACAAAGATGAGAGGTCCCTGTAAATTCCCATAAGGTACAAGCCCCTGAACAAAATAAATGAAAGTTGTTTCAAGACAGTGGGTTCTAGGGGGTTTGGTTATGCAGTGAGAGTCACTAGCAGAGCTGGGGACTACATGGCATATAGTATTTTTTTTAGTAGCTCAGAAATGAAGGGAAGGAGTTAAATAATGCTATGGTTTGAAGGATGGCAGGATGGAGGTGAAAATTTGTAAGGATTTCAAAACCTTGAGCAAGAATGGCGAGGAAGATCCAGAAGAGGGAGCCTATAGGAGAGGGTTACTATTATTCTGCCAATAAAAGGAAGGTGGTACATTTATCCAGGGAAAGGAAGACTAGGGAGAAATTGTTCTCAGAAACAAAGAGATAAGAATACATAACTGACAATTAAAAAAAAAGAAAGAAAGAAACCGNCATGGACTGCAGCCTACCAGGCTCCTCTGTCCATGGGATTTGCCAGGCAAGAGTACTGGAGTGGGATGCTGTTGCCTTCTCTGATATACACATTGTTGTGCATAAAATAGGTGACTAATGAGAGCCTGCTGTAGAGCACAGGGAACTCTCCTCAGTCCTCGGTGGTGACCTGAATGGGAAGGAAATCCAAAAGAGGAGATACAGGTTTATGTACAGCTGATTAACTCTGCTGTTCAGTAGAGACTAACACAACATTGTAAAACAACTATACTCCAATAAAAATTTTAAAAAATTATAATAAAGTTCGGTCATTCTTAAGAAATTGGTAGCTCCACCTCCTGTCTCTTGGATACGTGTTCTTGGCACTCAGACATCAAGCTGTAAGTCACCCAAGAAGCCCAAACCCCCACTTCCAGACCTTATGGAAGCTCTTTAAAAAGATTCTCCAGATACCACTCTAATTACCCCACTGATGTCACATGGAACAAAGATGAGAGGTCCCTGTAAATTCCCATAAGGTACAAGCCCCTGAACAAAATAAATGAAAGTTGTTTCAAGACAGTGGGTTCTAGGGGGTTTGGTTATGCAGTGAGAGTCACTAGCAGAGCTGGGGACTACATGGCATATAGTATTTTTTTTAGTAGCTCAGAAATGAAGGGAAGGAGTTAAATAATGCTATGGTTTGAAGGATGGCAGGATGGAGGTGAAAATTTGTAAGGATTTCAAAACCTTGAGCAAGAATGGCGAGGAAGATCCAGAAGAGGGAGCCTATAGGAGAGGGTTACTATTATTCTGCCAATAAAAGGAAGGTGGTACATTTATCCAGGGAAAGGAAGACTAGGGAGAAATTGTTCTCAGAAACAAAGAGATAAGAATACATAACTGACAATTAAAAAAAAAGAAAGAAAGAAACCGTAGTAGGCAACCTACCATTGCAAGTGCGTTTTAGTTGAAATTCTGTGATTCATTTCAAGCAGTCATAAGGAGAGAGGAACCTTTCGTTGAGATCACAAGGGTGATGTTCTATTTCTTCCTCTCCACATTCCAACTCCTAGCATCTCACTGGGGAGGAAGGAATAATGGAATACACAGATGAGTATAGAGTAGAATAAGCAAGGGTAGAATTATGAAGAATGTCTGCAGGCTAATAATGATGCATGAAAAATAATCTTAAGAAAATAAGGCCCACCTATGGGGAAAACCAAGACAAGAAAGTTATGGAGAAATAAAATCATTTGCAGTATCTAAACCAATTCATGACTTTGATACTCAAGGAGGATTCTTAGCAACAAAGCCAGAGAAACAAAAGCCTTCAGAAGATCCAGACTGTACACACAGAGTGAGAAACTCTAAAAAGTGCTAATTGAAGGCGACCATCAATTCTTAGCAAGTCATAAGATTTAGGGAGAGTTTAGCGTTTGTAAAAGAGAGGGTGACAAAATGGCCTGCAGGTCAGATCCGGTCCACGACAGGTTTTTATATTGTGCGTGAACTAAGGACATTTTTACAGTTTAAAATGCTGGAAAAAATAAAAAAGTGAATAATAGTTCATGACATCTGAAAATTACATGAAATTCACATTTCAGTGTCAATAAATAAAGACTTAATAGTACACAACCACCCCTTCGCATTTATCTTCATCTCGTCTTTCACTGTAACAACAGAGTTGAGTAGTTACAGCAGAGACTGTAGAGCAAGCCTGCAAAGCCTAAAATATTGCTTACATTCCTGGCCCTTTATGGAAAAATTTGGCAGTCCCTGAACCACAAGTTTCTTTATTTTTATTTTATTCTTGCTTTAAAATACATTGACTTTCTTCTATCTGTTTCCATGGCGTCAAATTTGATTGATGTGGAGTTGTGTTAAAAACTGAGTTTCTTTCTTTCTTTTTTAGAAAAAGATATGGTAACTATGGTAACTTTGGTTGGTTATTGATTTCTTTGTTTCTGAAAACACTTGGAAAAGACCCAGACTCTTAGCTTGTGTCTACCACTGAGCTAGTCTCTCCCCCACAGTTGCACAGACTGCAAGCATATGCTGTCAGTGGAAACATTTTTTTTTTTTTATCCATTTCATGAGTATAGATTGAGCATTGTCCTAGGCGTTGGGAGTGCGGCAGGAAAAAGGACAGCCAAAGTCCCTATTCTCACAGAAGGTACTTTCTTGCAGTGGGAGACAAACCATAATAATGTAAACAGATGAACCAGAGAAGTGGAGATCCTGATAAGCTATATGTAAGAAATTAACAGGCACAATTGGGATGGGATGGGATGGGATGGGGAATTTGTGAAGACAGGAAAGGACTCTTCGAGGAAATAATCTTTGAGCTAAACTGAAAAGATGAAAGAAATGCAAAAGGGTTGGGAAACGCTGGGTCTACAGGCCATTTGGCCCCTGCTGGCCACGAGGATGTGGTGTTGTCTGAGGAAGTGACTCAGTGAGCAGGGGAGGATGGGAAGAAGGAAAAAGAGGTGGGGAGAAAGGGGATAAATCAGGACTGGACCTTGGTTTAATGACTTTATTATTTTATTCTAACCACAGTGGGAAGAAGCTCATAGGTTTTTAAGTGAGTCTGGAGGAGGGATGCATGATTACATTTGCAAAGGTACTATCAATTCTGCTGGTCTAAATCAGTCCTAAAGGAAATCAACCCTGAATATTCTTTGGAAGGACTGATACTGAAGTTCCAATACTTTGGCCACCTGATGCAAAGAGCCATCTCATTGGAAAAGACCCTGATGCTGGGAAAGAAAGAGGGCAGGAAGAGAAGCAGTGACAGAGGATGAGATGGTTGGACGGCATCACTGACTCAACGGATATGAGATTGAGCAAACTCTGGGAGATAGTGAAGGACAGGGAAGCCTGGCATGCTGCAGGCCATGGGGTCGTGACGAGTCAGAAACAACTGAGCAACTGAACAGCAACAATCAATCAATTCTGGTACGTTGATTGCACAGTTGGGAATGGAATGAGAAATCCTGGGGGCCACTGCAGAAGTGGCCTAGTGGACAAGAAGCAACAGGAGAAATGGGAAAACAGGAGTCATGATTTGGAGGTAAAGTTGGATGTCTTGGACATAAGATATAAAGTGATTAAAAAAAAAAAAAAAAGGAGTTAAGTGAGGAGGAATCAATGCTTTGAAAATGAGTCCAAGCTTGTTCATTCTGAGTCAACATACCAAGGTCAAAGTCCAGTCTGGAGTGGGTAAGTNTTTTTTTTTTTTTTATCCATTTCATGAGTATAGATTGAGCATTGTCCTAGGCGTTGGGAGTGCGGCAGGAAAAAGGACAGCCAAAGTCCCTATTCTCACAGAAGGTACTTTCTTGCAGTGGGAGACAAACCATAATAATGTAAACAGATGAACCAGAGAAGTGGAGATCCTGATAAGCTATATGTAAGAAATTAACAGGCACAATTGGGATGGGATGGGATGGGATGGGGAATTTGTGAAGACAGGAAAGGACTCTTCGAGGAAATAATCTTTGAGCTAAACTGAAAAGATGAAAGAAATGCAAAAGAGTTGGGAAACGCTGGGTCTACAGGCCATTTGGCCCCTGCTGGCCACGAGGATGTGGTGTTGTCTGAGGAAGTGACTCAGTGAGCAGGGGAGGATGGGAAGAAGGAAAAAGAGGTGGGGAGAAAGGGGATAAATCAGGACTGGACCTTGGTTTAATGACTTTATTATTTTATTCTAACCACAGTGGGAAGAAGCTCATAGGTTTTTAAGTGAGTCTGGAGGAGGGATGCATGATTACATTTGCAAAGGTACTATCAATTCTGCTGGTCTAAATCAGTCCTAAAGGAAATCAACCCTGAATATTCTTTGGAAGGACTGATACTGAAGTTCCAATACTTTGGCCACCTGATGCAAAGAGCCATCTCATTGGAAAAGACCCTGATGCTGGGAAAGAAAGAGGGCAGGAAGAGAAGCAGTGACAGAGGATGAGATGGTTGGACGGCATCACTGACTCAACGGATATGAGATTGAGCAAACTCTGGGAGATAGTGAAGGACAGGGAAGCCTGGCATGCTGCAGGCCATGGGGTCGTGACGAGTCAGAAACAACTGAGCAACTGAACAGCAACAATCAATCAATTCTGGTACGTTGATTGCACAGTTGGGAATGGAATGAGAAATCCTGGGGGCCACTGCAGAAGTGGCCTAGTGGACAAGAAGCAACAGGAGAAATGGGAAAACAGGAGTCATGATTTGGAGGTAAAGTTGGATGTCTTGGACATAAGATATAAAGTGATTAAAAAAAAAAAAAAAAGGAGTTAAGTGAGGAGGAATCAATGCTTTGAAAATGAGTCCAAGCTTGTTCATTCTGAGTCAACATACCAAGGTCAAAGTCCAGTCTGGAGTGGGTAAGTTCAGTTCTGGACATGCTTAGAAGTACTAGGGCTAGAGACAAAAGTGTAACTTCTGAGGCAGTCCAATGCAGAGAGAACTGGAGCCGCTGGCATGAAAAGAGCTGGTGGCTGAACAAGAAAATAAAACTCATCCTCTAACACTTGAAATAAAAAAGTGAAAGCAAGTACCTCTGAGTTTCAGAAGAGCCCCAGATAAGAAAAGCAACTCTCAAATATTTGGGGTTTGCGTTGTTTTACAAAAGAAAAACAGTCAGTAGCATAGGTGTAGTATTTTGAGTTGGTGATCATTGGTGAACATTGGCTAGTGTTCAATTATATTAAGTGCAAATTGAGAAACATTTTCAATATTAATGTGTTTACTATACTTATGGGCTTCCCTCAGTGGTAAAGAACCTGCCTGTCAATGCAGGAGATGTGGGTTTGATCCCTGGGTTGGGAAGATTCCCTGGAGGAGGAAATGGAAACCCACTCCAGTATTCTTGCCTGGAAAGTCCCACGGACAGAAGAGTCTGGCGGGCTATAATCCATGGGGTCACAAAGAATCAGACATGAATGAAGCAGCTGAGCACACAATATACATATAGTTTTGACTGATTCACATCATTGTATGGCAGACGCCAACACAACACTGTAAAGCAATTATTCTACAATGAAAAAGAAAATACTTTTACTGACAACCAAGTTCAATTTCCAAGTAAGAGGTTTTGAGGACTGCAAGCCAGTCTGGCACATGGAAATCCCATACTGTCAAAGTCCCAAGATCATGTCCTGATCAGCAGAAAGTAACACCTGTCTCTGGATGGCTTTTAGGTAAGTTTTGGAACTTCTCTGAAGCTTGGGAAGAGTTGAGATTTGAAAATAAAGCCATTTTCTATATAACTTTGATTTGGGAGTTCCTTAAACCCTGCTACATATATTATTTTATAAATTTGGAAATGTTAAAGTAAAACCTTGGGTTTTACTTTCATAAAAAGGGCATACATTTTAAAAGTTTCTGAAACCCTAATCTTATACAAATTCCTCTTTGGGCGGGCAAGAAAAGTGAGCAGAGTGGTTAGGTAACTTGCCTAATATGAATAGAGCCAGGAGCATAACCAGTATCTAAATCCAAGTTCTTTCCTTAATAAAGGCTCATAATAATGAACAGGAAAAGAAACTTCCACCTAGAGGGAGCTTCTGGGGACTCAGACAGTGAAGGTCCACCACCACAAGAAGGATCTGACTCAGGTTAAGAGCCAAGACTAAGAAAAAGCATCTCAAGTATATTTCACAATGCATGTACCTTCAATGGAGAAGAAAATGAGTAATAAGAATAAAATATTTAAATTATTATTTTATACATTTTTTCTAAATTTCTTAAAATCTCTCTAGATCTCCAAATTTCACTCTTTCCCATGATCCCATGATTTCATGTTCTTTACACTTTGTGTGTGTATGCTAAGTGGCTTCAATCATGTCCAATTCTTTGCAACCCCATGGACTGTAGCTCACCAGGTTCCTCTGTCCAAGGGATTCTCCAGGCAAGAATACTGGAGTGGCTTCCCATGCCTTCCTTCAGGGGATCTTCCTGACCCAGGGATTGAACCTGCATCTCTTAAGTCTCCTGCAATGGCAAGGAGTTCCTTTACCACTAGTATCACCTGGGAAGGCCTCTCTACACTTCACCTGTATAGTTAAAGATTTGACAAATGTACAAAGTCTTCAGGTTCTTCAATATGATTTGTTTTAAAGTTCTAGATGAAAAACTCATGTCAGTCTTCATTTTATCTGCATCTTGTTTCCACCCATTGTCATCGCAGTATGACAAGCAAAACTCTTTTATTGCAACGTTTTTTTTTTTTTTTTTGGTATAGCAATATCCTTAATGTTTTGTTTGCAGTAAAAAGGCTTAAAATGCTGTTCTTCTTCTCTTCACTTAGAAGCAATCAGTCTCCTTCTCACTGAGCTCTTACTCAGACAACTAATATCCAGAATTATACCATATCAGCTGTGTGTGGGGGGGAAACACAGGCATTGTTTCTTTTCTGGTAAGCAAAGTAGTGTTTGCCAGTTAAATCCCCAGGTAGCTAGCTTTCAAACAGTCAGATATAAAATTAGCAAATGAAACATCTGTTCCTCACTATTATTTTATAATCACATTAATTGGCAGATGTCTTTAGGTAACAGAGGAAAGCATATCAGCCATTACATGTGTTTCTATAGGGTCATGCTTTTGGCCACTGGGTATCATGTGCCTAAAAGGTCATTGCAGCAGGAGACAGTTACCCTGGACTCAGAGCAGCCAGCTTTCTCCCCATGCAAATCTCCTGACAAGGGAGCTAGTTGCCCACCTACAACAGGAACGAGGATGCCCTGTTATACCCCAATGTGGACAACCTTACCCTCACCGCTGCCAGGTTTGGTTTTTCAATTATCATGTAGTTTGCAGAAAAGCGCTGTGCCAATTCAATTACTGCCTGATTAATGGAGTGTTACGGGTTTATTTCAGGGGTCTAGCTATCTATTCATTAGCATATTGGGGCCTCTACTCCGCTGTTTTGTCCTGATATGCTTTGAAAACTCCCCAGTGCAATTAAAATACTCTAATATGCTTTAAATAGTTATTTGAGAAAACACATCCAGACTTTTTTTGTATTCCTTGGGGATTTTGTTAAGCACATCCAGATTTATTAGAAGGCATCTACAATTCCTTTATAAACACATTCTTCGTTCCTCATCTAGGTTTTGGAATTTTCCCTCACCAGATGAGCAGCCCTGGGCTGGGCAGCAGAGTTCCTGTTTCCTGCATCTGGAGGAGGAGACAGAATCACAAAAGACTGAGTCTGAGAATTTCATCCATGATTTGCTTTCATGGGATCTTCTCCAGTTTGCTTTGAGTCATAGACTTGACTGGCAACCGAATCTAACATGGAGTCTCTGCAGGCATCTCTATGGAGTTCTGTCCATATTCAGTAAAAAGGAGCAATGATTAGATTGAGTTGCGAAGAATATTGAATTTCCATGGCCTTTTATTTTTCTGGAGAATGATATTAAGGGTGAATGACCTTTAGTAGGCAAAGAAAGATCCTCCTCTTAGTAGCCACTGTGTTTGCCATTTTATGTGTGGCCACCTTTATATACAGATGGGCTAAAAAAATATGTAGACTCTGATGCTAGTCTTTGCAAATCCCATCTATAAATTCAAGATGGTGGAGGGGCAGAATAGACTCATTTGCTAGCAGAAGAAGACATGCAAAAGAAGGATAGGAGGCCGCCATCACCGGCCACCCACACACCCATCAGGAGCTAGGACTGGTGAGAATTAATGGCCATGGGCGAAAATGGGTTTGAATTACACCCACAAGAGCCAAGCTCGCTTTTTTTGATGCCACAGTTTCTCAGAACACTTCTCATATATTCCCATTTGAGCATCACAACAGTCCCGTGAGGAGCTAATGCTACACACATGGATGGTGACGCAGTTGTGGAAGTGCAAGAGACGTTTTGTTTCAGATGTTGTGGATTCAGATGTAACTATGTCTAACTTTGTTCCCGGTGACCCAGGCTCAGTTTGTAATCCAAGATGCTATCCAGAATGTTGTTATAGAGCATGTTCAGTGCTCAGATATTATGGAAGAAGTACACGTATCTGAGAAGGTCATCATTCCTGAGCAAGTGCTGGACTCAGGTGGAACCGAAGAAGAAGTGTCTTTAGCAGAGTGCACAGTCCCAGATGCTGTTTCAGCTTCTGATGTTACTGAAGCCTCAGTGTCTACGCCGGAACATGTCTTGACGAGTGAATCTGTGCAGGTGTCTGATGTTGAACACATTGAATAAGTGTGTAATAGTACACTATAGTGTAGTAGGGGCAGAAATCATTGCTGATCCTCTGACTGCCGACAGTGTCTGAAGAAGTATGGGTAGCAGATTGTGCCTCTGCTGCAGCCATCGATGCCAATGGTGAATCAGAAAGATGATGGTGAAAGCAACTGTGAGGGCTACCTTGATTTCCTGTAAGTCTTGGGGTACAGTGATTGTCAAAGTGTTTTCAAAGGCTGTCTTTCCCAAATTATATCAGGGGTGCAATTTTCTTGACTTCTGTGAAATTAAATTACATAGAACTTCCTTTTTTGTTGTTTCACTTTGGAGCCTGTATGATGACTCAAAATTTTTAAAAGTGGAATGGTACAGGGTCATTTCTCTCTGAGGACACAATAGAAAGATAGAGAGAGAAGGATGGAAAGCAACAGAACTAAACTTTTTGAAATCATGAAGGATGTGATCAAGCTGTTAGCCTTTGTTAGAATTAGAAACTCTCTCTCGGAGAAGGCAATGGCAGTCCNCAGCCCTGGGCTGGGCAGCAGAGTTCCTGTTTCCTGCATCTGGAGGAGGAGACAGAATCACAAAAGACTGAGTCTGAGAATTTCATCCATGATTTGCTTTCATGGGATCTTCTCCAGTTTGCTTTGAGTCATAGACTTGACTGGCAACCGAATCTAACATGGAGTCTCTGCAGGCATCTCTATGGAGTTCTGTCCATATTCAGTAAAAAGGAGCAATGATTAGATTGAGTTGCGAAGAATATTGAATTTCCATGGCCTTTTATTTTTCTGGAGAATGATATTAAGGGTGAATGACCTTTAGTAGGCAAAGAAAGATCCTCCTCTTAGTAGCCACTGTGTTTGCCATTTTATGTGTGGCCACCTTTATATACAGATGGGCTAAAAAAATATGTAGACTCTGATGCTAGTCTTTGCAAATCCCATCTATAAATTCAAGATGGTGGAGGGGCAGAATAGACTCATTTGCTAGCAGAAGAAGACATGCAAAAGAAAGATAGGAGGCCGCCATCACCGGCCACCCACACACCCATCAGGAGCTAGGACTGGTGAGAATTAATGGCCATGGGCGAAAATGGGTTTGAATTACACCCACAAGAGCCAAGCTCGCTTTTTTTGATGCCACAGTTTCTCAGAACACTTCTCATATATTCCCATTTGAGCATCACAACAGTCCCGTGAGGAGCTAATGCTACACACATGGATGGTGACGCAGTTGTGGAAGTGCAAGAGACGTTTTGTTTCAGATGTTGTGGATTCAGATGTAACTATGTCTAACTTTGTTCCCGGTGACCCAGGCTCAGTTTGTAATCCAAGATGCTATCCAGAATGTTGTTATAGAGCATGTTCAGTGCTCAGATATTATGGAAGAAGTACACGTATCTGAGAAGGTCATCATTCCTGAGCAAGTGCTGGACTCAGGTGGAACCGAAGAAGAAGTGTCTTTAGCAGAGTGCACAGTCCCAGATGCTGTTTCAGCTTCTGATGTTACTGAAGCCTCAGTGTCTACGCCGGAACATGTCTTGACGAGTGAATCTGTGCAGGTGTCTGATGTTGAACACATTGAATAAGTGTGTAATAGTACACTATAGTGTAGTAGGGGCAGAAATCATTGCTGATCCTCTGACTGCCGACAGTGTCTGAAGAAGTATGGGTAGCAGATTGTGCCTCTGCTGCAGCCATCGATGCCAATGGTGAATCAGAAAGATGATGGTGAAAGCAACTGTGAGGGCTACCTTGATTTCCTGTAAGTCTTGGGGTACAGTGATTGTCAAAGTGTTTTCAAAGGCTGTCTTTCCCAAATTATATCAGGGGTGCAATTTTCTTGACTTCTGTGAAATTAAATTACATAGAACTTCCTTTTTTGTTGTTTCACTTTGGAGCCTGTACGATGACTCAAAATTTTTAAAAGTGGAATGGTACAGGGTCATTTCTCTCTGAGGACACAATAGAAAGATAGAGAGAGAAGGATGGAAAGCAACAGAACTAAACTTTTTGAAATCATGAAGGATGTGATCAAGCTGTTAGCCTTTGTTAGAATTAGAAACTCTCTCTCGGAGAAGGCAATGGCAGTCCACTCCAGGACTCCTGCCTGGAAAATCCCATGAACAGAGCAGCCTGGTGGGCTGCAGCCCATGGGGTCGTGAAGAGTCGGACACGACTGAGCGACTTCACTTTCACTTTTCAGTTTCATGCACTGGAGAAGGAAATGGCAACTCACTCCAGTGTTCTTGTCTGGAGAATCCCAGGGACAGGGAAGCCTGGTGGGCTGCCATCTATGGGGTTGCACAGAGTCGGACACGACTGAAGCGACTTAGCAGCAGCAGGAACTCTCTTAAACTTAAAAGGAGTTCCGCTTGGAGAAAAACGCATAACCAAACTATTCATAGTCTTATATGTGGATATTCTGTACTACTGATGTAATACTTAAGTATTGAATACTTTACTTATATGGTATGTAAAATGGTCTTTATATAACAGATAGCATACACAAGAGTTCTGGCATAGTATTTAAGGGACTTCCCTGATGGCTCAGCAGTAACAAGTCTGCTGGCAGTACAGGAAACCCAGGTTCCATACCTGGGTTCAGAATAATCCCTGGAGGAGGGAATGACAACCTCCTCCAGTATTATTGCCTGGGAAATCCCATGGATAGCGGATTCTGGTGGACTACAGTATATGGGGTCACAGAGAGTCAGACATGACTGAGAGACTAACACTTTCAACTTCACAGTATTTAAACAAATGATTCCAAAACATAATTTCAAGTATGAAGGACTCATTCTAGGTTATTGAAGAAAAGTAAGGTGTTCTGGAACACACCTCTAATGCCTGGGAGGACAGCTGTGTCTTTTCACAATCCATGTTTTGGTACCACTTCCAGATATAAAATACTCTGTTGGATAGACCACAGTTCTGACCCAGCATGGAAGTTCTTAGGTCTTTAGGAAATAAACATCAAACAAATAAAGACTCACAGACTCTTTGCTTATATAAACTCACAAGACTATTTACTTTGCTTAAATACCTGTTGTGACACAGGAATTTAATATAGCATATTGAAGTCCATCAGCATATTAGGAAATACATTTTAAAACTTCTTAAGATCTTGGAACTGAGAGAATTCTTTGTGTAAAGAAGAGGAAAGCCTATTCAACATGTTTATTGTGCCCCTACTTTGTGTGAGAGAGTTCTGTAGATAATGCAAATATGGGTATATTCTAAATTTAAAAATACACCAAACCAAAAAAAAAAAACAAAAAAAAACAGAAGGTTGGAAGATTAGACTGTAATGGGAGTAGTGGCTGCATGTAGTCAAAATATAAGTTAAGAGTGCAACGTAGCTTTGGTATTAAGAAACACCAACAGTGTCATGATACTGTAAGTCTGAACAATACTTAAGTATGCTAATACTTTACTTAATATATAGTAAGAAATATATGTATATAATATATATAGATTATATATAATATTAAATATGACTAATATTATAAGAGTCCAGGTTTGTTGTTAACAGATGAGATAACCAGGAGTTAGAAAGAGCAGGAAAGGACAGAAGGCAGTTAGGCAGTCACTTTAAATTTCACAATGATGTGATAAATAAACCATGCTAATGCCAGATGACAGGTTTTCTGCTTAAAAGAAGTCATATTAAGACATGACCTGAGTGGGAAAGAAATCCAAAGGGAGAGGATGTGTATATGTCTGGCAGATTCATTTTTCTGTACAGTAGAAACTAGCACAACATTGAAAAGCAACTGTATTCTAGTAAAAGTTAATTTTAAAAAAGAATATTTCCAGGAGACAACTGGGTAAAATGGCCATCTACCTCCTAAAAAAAACAATACTTCTCCTGCGCATTTATGCACTTACTCCTGCACTCATTTATTGAATTACTGTCAGTGGGTCCATATGCTACACACCGTTTTGGACAGGACCTTTTTCTTCTACCTGTTCTTCCATTATTCCTGGATGAAAGGACAGGTAGGGGGAAAAAAAGGGGATAGTAATCTTTATTTTTTGAATTTCAAGGGCCTATTACATGTATTAGAGAAATCCCTCCTTCTCCAAAATGCCTACCCATTTCAACCAGAGGAATAAAGAGTTCAGAAACCATCTACTTTTCCTGTTGAAAACTTCAGGGTATGAATAAGTTAAATTTAGAATCATTTGTATTTGTAAAGTGCTACTACTACTACTGAGTCGCTTCAGTCGTGTCCGACTCTCTGAGACCCCATAGGCAGCAGCCCACCGGGCTTCTCCATCCCTGGGATTCTCCAGGCAAGAATACTGGAGTGGGTTGCCATTTCCTTCTCCAATGCATGAAAATGAAAAGTGAAAGTGAAGTCGCTCAGTTGTGTTCGACTCTTAGTGACCCCATGGACTGCAGCCCACCAGGCTCCTCTGTCCATGGGATTTTCCAGGCAAGAGTACTGGGGTGGGGTGCCATTGCCTTCCCCTATAAAGTGTTACCTTGATGCAAAAAAAAATTAAAAATTAAAAAATGGAAATGTTTATGCCTTCCCACCCGCCAAAAAAAAAAAGCAGTAGGGAAGCGAAGTGTATGAAATGTATATTTTACAGAGCAGGAAATAAAGTATAAGCTCAGCATTTTGAGTAATGTCAGTCTCTGCCCTGTGTTAGATCTGTTGGTTCTTCCTGGTTCGGACCCATCACTAGCCTCCCGGCTTGCAAGGTGAGTGACTGCGTCTGATCGAGTCCACAGGGAATGATGCCATGAAGCATTTGCTGCTAGGCAGTGAAGTGTAAGCAGGTCCAAAAGCGCAGCATGGTGAGTGTTGACGGATGCAGAGGAACTAAATCATACATGCTGTGGCCTCCAGGGCAGTGAAGCCCACGTACCTTCACACTCCCAGGAGACCACGGCGGCGCAGAAGTCAGGCTACAGGAAAACGGAGCCTTTGGGTACCAGCGCGTAGCTTAGCAACGTGGGGGTGATAAGTCAAAGTTTGTGTTTACAACTCTGGACAATTGCTCATTTCTTTCCCCCTCCATGCTCTGATATACTGTGTGTGTGTTTGCATAGCTGTAACTGAACTCCTTAGAATCACCAAATATCATGACGGATTTTCAAATTCAACGTGCAACCCCCCAAAGCATTTCAGCCATATATTTCCCAATCTGAACTTGTAACATTGTGTTCCGTAAGGTAAATTTACTCCACATGCTTCACAGCTAACTGTGAATAAACATACGTCCGACATTCCACAAAATAGACGTTTTTCTCACTTCCAAAATTTAAAACAAATAGAAAGGAAAGGTTTTTTGGAAAATGTTTGGAAAGTATCAAAAGAAGGACTTACGAATATTCTTAAGTAATAAACTCTGTGTGATTTGAAAATCATTTACCTTGTATTTAACCCACTGTTGTTAGAGACTTAATTTTCAAAACACATTTTTTCTGATCAATAAAAGGAATATCTGTACAAACAAACAAGCAACTTGGTCAAAGAAATTAGTGCCCAGAACTGCCATGAGAATAATGAAAATTTCAATAATATATAATAAATAAACTAACCAGTAAATAAATTTGACTTTTAAAGTTTTATTATCTTTTCAAATTTATAAATCTTTTAAGCCATTTCCTTCAAAGCAGGTTATTGAACTCACTCAGTTTCAAAATAATGTTAACACCCTTGATCAACTTGATTGACTCTACATCTAAAATAATACATTTAAAAAACTGTGTGATTATATAATCTAACAGCTTTCCTAACTATTTTATTAGCATCATTTAGAAGGAAACATTGTCAGTTATGTCATAAACAATATTTAATAATCTTGCTGAAATTTAAGTAGGCTTCTACTGTTGGTTTATGGAGTTTTTAAAAGTGTTTAACTTGAAATGCCATTATTCTTTCTAGTCAGAAGATCGTAAAATTTAAAAAAAAAATTTAAGTATTGTTAGATTTAAAACCACATGCTCCATTCTTCCTAATATAGAAAGTATTCTATTTGTTTTCTGTTTGAAATCATTATTAGCATTTTATATGTATACATTTTTAAACTTTAATTTTTCAAAGAATGCTTTTATTAGGTCAACTAAAAAAATATTGAAAAAGATCTAAGCATTTCTACGAAATTTATTTCATGTTTAGGAGAAAGATGAACACACTTCTAGTTTTTCACCCTATGCCAAAGTTTCAGCCCAGAGAGGATGTTTACGGTTCAGATAAAAAAAAAAAAAAAAAACCTAAGAAATATAAATGTGGAGACAACCTTAACTACAGTGTTATGAATGCAAAGTTGTAATTTTATATGTTAATCTATCAATACACAGCATGTGCAAACATATGTTTATAGACAAGGAAACAGGAATATACAAATGAGGAGATAAAATTCTTGTATCTCATTTGGTGCTCTGTAATTTCTCTCAATTTATGAATGTTTTGTTTTTCTGTTATGATTTCATTTGAAGTTGACATGATGTAACTTGGGCTTATTTGCAAAGACCTCATTGCAAACAGTCTCAAAGCCGGGACTGCCAGCCTTCTCAGAAGATGGGGCAGAAACTTTCCCTACTAGGACCTTTACAGGCAGGACAAGAAAATCAGAATATTGTGCAAGGGGAAATTTTTGAGGGCTCTTTGATAGGCAGGACAGGGATGCATTCAATTTTATGAGCACATCTGTTGTATCAACCTCTCTAAATTTGGCCCCTAGGCTTCAGCAGCAAATTTGCAGCAAAAGAAAGATAAGGCTGTGGTTTAACAGTCTGCCTCTGAGCCACCTTAAGTCCAGCTCATTTGCTAATCATGATGAAACCAAAACAAAATTCAGGGACAAATAAGACAGTTTCTTTTGTGAAGAAGCCCCCTGTGCAAAAGACTCCCCTCTGTTGATGGCTGGGTCCCCAGTGCATGGTGCTCAGACAAAGATTAAAGAAGATCTGAGACTCTGCTTGCTTCTTTTCTTTTTACTCAAGTTACATGCTTTTGCAAAACAGTTAGGTGAAGTTTCCTATGGAATTAGCAGATGGCTTTAATTTTCATTTGGGATGTAAGGCGTAACCCAATTTTCTTTACTAATGTGATGGATGAGTTTTAGGAAGGTTTAAAATTCTAAATTGAATTTTGATAGTTGTATAAATATGCAGGATTACATTATTGAAAGCTGGCATTGGAGTTAGAAGCTATGGAAGAAAGCTTTAGATAGGATAGGGCAGCAGAGATTCTTTTTTTTTTTTTTTTTTAAGAAACAATATCTCCAGGAGAAAGATCCTTAGGGCTAAAATTCCTAAGATACATTTTATTTCATGGGACAAACATTTAAGATCTTTAAGTTTATTTTTTATTATTTTTCCAAAATAATCTAGCATTTTTCATCTGATTGAAAACAAAATAGATATGCATCATAAACAGTCCATAAAGTAATAATAGAATTCCGTTGTCCAAACATCATCCCCCTACACTACCATGTTTCTCGGGACACACTCACAGAACACACATTCTTATGAAAATGGTCATAGTCATATCCATATTTTGTAAACTTCTTTTTTTTCACTTAACTGTGTGAAAAAATATATGTGTTGGAATGTGTATTTAGAAACACACAAATACTTCCTTGTTAACAAATATAGATTTATAGTCTCAGTTTTATTTTCTGAATAAAATTTTATTTTAGAGAGACATGGGTTTTTAATTAGTCTTCTACACTGGATATATAGATTCCCAATGTTTTGCTATTATAAAACCAGAATGTATTATTGTTTTCATTCAAGTACTATTTATTGTTAATTTCTGATTTTTACATTTTATTCTCTTTTTTCTTTATTTGAAACAAATAATTTGCCTTCTTATTAATGTGTTAAAATTCTCCAAATGTAAAAATAATAATACTTTGTCACAGATGCGTCAGTTTTCTTAAATTTTAATTATTGCATTACATTTAGCCACATAGAATATTTTGGTTTGTTTAACTATGTCTGTTGTACTGTCATTTCTGGTTAAAAAAAAAGCATTTTTATTTACACTTTTAAATCTGAAGTATTTTGACACTTTTCAGAATCAAAGTTCACTTTTCTTTGTTTATATTTTGCTATTTATGCTGTGCATGGTTTCATCAGTTGGTTCATTAACTCTGGTAGCAGTTTTGAATTTTATTATTTCAGTAATGTTCTTTGTCTTTTAGAGGAACAGTGACTCAAACTTAAAGTTTAGCATGAAGGTGAAAGTGTTAGTCACTTGGCCATGTCCAGCTGTACCACATCGTGGACTGCAGCCCACCAGGCTCCTCTGTCCATGGAATTTCCCAGGCAAGAATACTGGAATGGGTTGCCATTCCCATCTCCAGGGGATCTTCCTGATCCAGGGATTGAACCCAGGTCTCCCACACTGCAGGCAGACTCTTTACCATCTGAGCCACCAGGGAAACTGGTGAAAACACACTCCACAGGTATAAGCTATATAAAGGTGAAGGAATGTGGACAGATACTCTCATTAATGAAGCTAAAATTCTTGGTGTTGGGACAAACACTCAAATTTCCAAAGATAATCGTAACTCTTAAGAAGAGGCAGAAACTGCCTGAGCTCATGATAGATGGACTAACCCTAGTCTGTGGCAATCAGAGAGGTCTTCCTTGAAGAAGTGTCATTCTAAATGAGATTTGAGAGCTGGGTGAGAATAAGAGCGATGAAGAGGAAAGCAGATCACATTCTAGGCAGGAGAGGCATGTGCAAAGGCATGGAAGAGACCCACACAGGGAAGAAACCAGCACAAAAGATGGGCGTAACAACAAAATGATGAGAAGGTAATACTAAACATCAAAGTTGGCTATGGTGAAGTTGTTGTTCAGTCGCTCTGTCATGTCCGACTCTTTGCGACCCCATGGACTGCAGCACGTCAAGTTTCCCTGTCCTTCACAATCTCCAGGAGCTTGCTCAAACTCATGTCCATTGAGTCGGCGATGCCATCCAACTATCTCATCTTCTGTTGTCCCTCTCTCCTCTTTCCCTCAATCTTTTCCAGCATCAGGGCCTTTTCTAATGAGTTGACTCTTCGCATCAGATGCCAAAGTATTGGAATTTCAGCTTCAGCAGCAGTCCTTCCAATGAATATCCAGGACTGATTTCTTTTAGGATGGACTGATTTGTCCATCCTTGCTGTCCAAGGGACTCTCAAGAGTCTTCTCCAACACCACACTTCAAAAGCATCAATTCTTCGGTGCTCAGTCTTCTTTATGGTCCAACACTCACATCCATACATGACCACTGGAAAAAAACATAGCTTTGACTAGATGGACCTTTGCTGGCAAAATGACATCTCTGCTTTTTAATATGCTTTCTAGGTTGGGTCAAATCTTTTCTTCCAAGGAGCAAGCGTATTTTAATTTCATGGCTGCAGTCACCATCTACAGTGATTTTGGAGCCCAAGGAAATAAAGTCTGTCATTGTTTCCTCATCTATTTGCCATGAAATCATAGGCCCAGATGGCATGATCTTAGTTTTCTGAATGTTGAGTTTAAGCCAGCTTTTTCACTCTTCTTTTTCACTTTCATCAAGAGACTTTTTAGTTCCTCTTCACTTTCTGCCATAAGGGCGGTGTCATCTGCATATCTGTGGTTATTGATATTTCTCCTGGCAATCTTGATACCAGCTTGTGCTCCATCCAACCCAGCATTTTGCATGATGTACTCTGCATATAAGTTAAATAAGCAGGGTAACAATACACAGCCTTGATGTATTCCTTTCCCAATTTGGAACCAGTCTGTTGTACCATGTCTAATTCTAATGATTGCTTCTTGACCTACATACATTTCTCAGATTTCTCAGGAAGCAGGTAGGTGGTCTGGTATTCTCATCTACTAGTCTACTATGCAAGTGGAGACCTTCAGTAAACCTTAGATAGGTGGATGGATCTATGTATCTGAATCTCTGCACAACAGCCTAGAACAGTTACCTTCAGAAAACTATATTATTGACTGCCATTCTGGGGGTTATAGCTGGCAACACGTGGGATATTTTTGGTGTTCAATGCTGAGGGATTGGAAGCTACTCCTGGCATCTAGAGTAGGGATGCTGTTAAACATCTTGCAAAACCTTGGAGAGTTCCTCCCAACAAGGCAGATCCTATCCAAAATATTGAAAGTTCCACAGCTGAAAAACCTTGGTCAAGACAATGGATATCAATGTGTACGTTTTGATTGATTTTTGAAGCTTTATAGGCAAATAAGATCACCTAAGATTTTGGAGTAAGAAGAAAAGGGGACCAAAGACAGAATCATTGGAAATTAGAATTGTTTAAGTCACAGGGAAAGGAGGGTATGTCTTTAAAAGAAGAGGATAAAAGAACAGGCTGGAGATGTGGATACAAGAGTTTTACCACTATTTCATGGAAACCAACTGTATCATCTTTTGTTGCTATGTAACAAATTACCCCCAAACTGAACTCAACATCTTAAAATAATAAACATGCATTATCTCACACAGTTTCTGAAAGTCAAGACTCTGAGAGTGTCTTATCTGTATGGTTCAGACTCAAGGTTTTCACAAAGTTTCGGTCACATTCTCACCTTGGGGTACACTCATCCAAAGATTCAACCAGGATGAGGGGTTTGCGCTTCCAAGCTCAAGGCTGGGGTTGTTGGCAGACTCAGTTCCTCTCTGGCTGTTGACCAGAAGTTTTAGGGCTTCACCACATGGGCCTCACAAGAGGGCTGCTTAAAAGCCAGGACAGCTTGCTTCCCCCTCAGTGAGAGATTGCAGAGAGAGAGCAAGAGAATTCAATGCAGAGGCCACCATCTTTTTATAACCTAATCTCATTAGTGTCATATATCACGTTTGTCATTCATTAGTGAGAGTGGCTGAATCCAGGCCACACTCAAGGGGAACAGAATTCAACTCCATCTCTTGGAGACTCTTGTTTGGAATTCTTGCTTGAAAGTCGGGGAATAGTGAAAGACAGGAAAGCGTGGCTGCAATCCATGTGGTATAAAAGAGTTGGACATGACTTAGAACTGAACAATAGCAACAAACATCAGCAATAGATACAAAATGGACAGCTGCTCAGCCAATGAGCTTACTCAGTCTGAGTTTAGTAGTTGTCCCCCAGTCATATCTGGTCCAGGGAGCAGGCCCTTGGTCCACACATCCTTCAGGGCTCATCTTGGGGAAAACACAGTTCTCAGAGAGAAGTGTACTCTGGGTAGTACACTTCTAGCTAGCTCTAGCAGAGAGGAGTTAACTTATTTTACTTGTTTCACCCTCTGTGGTTAGCTGAAACCAGATTTTCATTAAAAAGTTGACATATTCTATGTGAATTTTTTGTGGGAAAAATAAATAAAAACAGATAATGGCTGACTTTTGGCTACAAGAATTAGTTTTACCAAGATCAGATAAAGCTCAATGTTTTAGTGAAGACTTAAATATTTCCAAAATATTGACTGGTTTTATCTTCTAGAGGAAAATGTATTGCCAAAAGTAGAGATTTTACTTTCCTCAAATGTTCCTCATTAGTACCTGATGTTATACCCCCTCTTCTACTCATATTGACCATAGGCTAAGAATTGTTAAGGCATTTCCCTTTTGTGGGCTTCACTACTAAAGACCAACTTGAATTGAAGCAAAAGATAAAATGAATTTGACCTATGACTTATTCACAGACTGTGACAATTTATTCAGCTTCATTATCATCATTTGATTATGTGCTGACTGTCCATCAGGTGTATTTCTTGGTGTCATTTTTTCTTGCATCTTCATGGAATGCAGGACCCTGAACTGCATTCCCCGGGAAAACTTACAGCATTGGCATCTGGTTTTGTGTGTGGGCATTTTACACTATGTTTTTCTTGGAGGGGCCTGATAAAAACAGCGTTTAAAGAAGAAGTGGCTATATTACTGTGTCACCTATTGTAATGGAAACATATACAGTGAGTCACATCTGTGCACAGAAATGCACTGAGGACATGAATGTCCTGAGGAACTCGGGCACAGACTCAGTCCGAACATTGGCAAAGGCCCACAGCATCTCAGACGCTGGCAGCAGAAGCTCATTGGAAGCATAAATGCTGACCATGGCAACTTATTTGTGGAAGCCGACAGCCAACACTGGCTTATTTATCCTCAGCAGGATACAGAATCAGCCTGGCTCACTGTTCAGGATCCCCGTGGTTCTCCAGGTGATCAGCCGTATCAGAGACCATCACTAAGTCCATTTACATGGATCAGACTACAGCTACACCATGCTTTCACTACCAGGATTTTTTTTAAATATTGCTCATTCAAATTACCATTATAAGCGGTAAAACATGATAGAGGACAACGCTACTTTAAAAATTATATGTTAACAAGCTAAGGTTAAATTATACATTTTTCCAGCAATCAGATCAATATTGTCAATATTATACTGAAAAGAAACAGTCTACAGCAAAACACTCACCACAGTCATCACTATTGAAGAAATACAAAACTCTTTTGAACTCCTGACATGCTAGAATGTAAAATAATTTCTTTGAAAGAAGCCATTTTGATCTCTTCATTAAGTTATTGTCTTATAATTCAAGGGTCTGAAAAAGAAGCTCAAGGTATAGACCAAAAAAGTTTTTAAATACTGACAATGAAATTCATTCATTTTGCTAACCTCAATAATTGAATAACTGAAAGTCTCACTTTTTTTAGAAGTCACAAAATGAAAGAACAGCTCATCTCTCCATCTGGGAAAGAGTGACTAGATGGAAAAACACTGAATGGTGGATAACCAGAAAGTTATTCCATTTTGCAACTGACTACCTTTACTCAATCCGACCACGGTGTATGCTTGCATTTGATTGTGCATATCATATTTGGATGCATTTAATTGGGTTGAGGTGAAACAGAATTATCTAATGACAAGGTAAGTGTGCTTGTCATGTAAACCCACTCTTGTCTGGAAAATTCCATTGACAGAGGAGCCTGGTAGGCTATAAGGCCATGGGGTCATCAAGAGTTGGACATGACCGAGCGACTAACATACATAAGATAAGATGTGTGTGTGTGCATGCTCAGCTGCTTCAGTCGTGTCCTACTCTTTGTGACCCTATGAACGTAGCCTGCCAGGCTCCTCTGTCCATGGGATTCTCTAGGCAAGAATACTGCAATGGGTTGCCATGCCCTCCTCTAAGGAATCTTCCCGACTCAGGGTTCAAACCTGCATCTCCTGCACTGCAAGTGGATTCTTTACCCACTGAGCCACCTGGCAACCCCAACAATGTAAGCATTTGAGGCCTATTTGATTTTAAAAATTCCAATATCAACAAAGGTAGATTTTCACCAAATCAAACTTTATCAACAATTTCATTCCTATATGCATCTTACATTTTATTCTTCATGAAACATATCTAAATGGAATAGCCACAGTGGCATATTTTGGGGGCAATGATTTTAAAAGAAACCTGTGACTTCAAGAACCTCAGAGTTTTACAAATTCCAGCTAAAGCCATTGATACGTTGGGAAAATGTTCTTGCCCTAGCTTTAAGTCTAGAGAAGCCAGGAAGAATCAGAGGAGTATAAGTCCTCAAGGTCACCCAAGGTTAGTGAACAAGACTTGAAATCTAATACTCCTGGCACCTACTCTGCAATTTTAACCAGTATCTCATTCTGCTTATCTCATTCTGATCTCCCTAATGAGCAGCTGTCGAGCATTAAGCAAAATCATCCCATCCCTTCCTGCTAAAAATACACTGTATATGCCAATGTTCACAAAGGAAGCAAAGGAGATGATGTATAGTTTTCTGTGTCCAGGTGCTTTATTCAGCCCCTGGTCTTTATTTAGTTCTTGACACATTTTGATACTCATCATGGTTGCTGACACTTCATGACAGCCCTGAATCACCATGGCTGGGAGCAGTTGTATGAGATCTTTACACATACACAATTTGAGGGGAAAAGATGGTACACCAGGGCCAAGAGTATTTATGGAGCTAGATCCAGAGTGGGATAGTGCCTTAAGAGAAAGGAACATACTTTGACCCACCCTGTGCATTTTCAGTTACTTCTTTCCTGAGAAATTCCAAAAAGAAGAATCTTAGATGAGTATATTATTTATTTTCAAAATAAGATTTTTCTCCTTTTAAAATTCTAATCTTTTTCTCTTCTACGTAATGGCAGAGTTAACATCCAATTCACCTAATCAATAAAATATGCTCATCAAAATTAAGTACAAGTTGCACCTAGGCATTTCAATAATACCAGATTAATTGTCTTAATTATCATCATAATCATTCCCCATATTTTAAAAGTACATCTTTTGTTTGCTTTCAAATTACTCTACAAATATATTTGCATATATACAGTACACTAAAAAGTAATCTAGAGAACAGTTGTAGGCTGCATGTGCATCTAAATATATTTTTAATTAATATTTATACTATTGTCAAGATTCCTTCCATTTACAGTTAATTACAAAATAACAAGACAAGGATGCCCACCCTCACCACTTTTATCTAACATAGTTATGGAAGTCCTGACTACAGAATCAGAGAAGAAAGAGAAATAATAGAAATCCAAATTGGAATGGGAGGAGTAAAAATGTCATTGTTTGCCGATAAAATGATACAATACACAGAAAATCCCTAAAGACAGCACTAGAAAACTACTAGAGCTCATCAGTAAATTTTATAAGTTGAAGGTTATAAAATTAATATACAGGGATCTGTTGCATTTATATACACTAACTGCAAAGTATCAAAAAGAGAAATTAAGGAAACAATCTCATTTACCACTGCATCAAAAAAGAAAACAAAACAACAAACAAAAAAACCTAGGAAGAATCCTACCTAAGTAAGCACATGACCTGCATTTCAAAAACTATTAGACACTGATGACAGAAACTGAAAATGGCACAAGCATTGGACTGGAAGAATTACTATTGCTGAATGACCGTACTACCCAATACAATCTATAGATTCAATGTGATCCTTATGAAAATACCAATGGCATTTTTCACAGAACTAGAACAAATAGTTTTAAAATTTGCATGGAAATACCAAAGATCTTGAGTAGCCAAAACAGCCTTAAGAAAGAACAGAGCAAGAGTAATCATGCCTCCTGATTTAAGGCTCTACTACAAAGACATAATCATCAAAACAGCATGGTACTGGCATAAAAACAGATATATATAGATCAATGGAACAAGATAGAAAGCTCAGAAATAAACTCACTCACTCATGATCAATTAATCTACGACAAAGGAGGTAAGAACATAAATGGAGAAAATACAATCTCTTCAGTAAGTAGTACTGACAAAACAGGACAGCTACATGTAAACCAATGAAATTAGAATACTCTGTAACATCATATACAAAACTAAACTAAAAATGATTAAAGACCTAAGAGTAATGTTAGATATTATTTATAAATTTTGATACACATTATACAAACAATGAAAGATCTTCAACTAAGTTCATTATATAGTGCAATCACAAAGTACATTATACTTTAAATGTAAAGTTATGATTTTTTCATGTTGTTGTTATTCAGTCACTAAGTCATGCCCTACTCTTTGCAACCCCATGGATTGCAGCACACCAGGCCTCCCTGTCCCTCACTATATCCTGGAGTTTGCCCAAGTTCATGACCATTGAGTCAGTGATGCTATCCAACCCTCCCACCTCCTGCTGCCCTCTTCTCCTTTTGCTTTCAATCTTTCCCAGCATCAGGGTCTTTGCCAATGAATTTTTCATGCTGTGTGTCTTATAAACTATGACATTTTACATTCAGGGTTTAGACTATATCTAGCTATTACAAAGATAAATACACAATGTAGAAATTAATCTCAATTGGGATACATGGTGTGATTCATCATAACTGAAACCAGGAGATGAGCTAAAGAAGCTCCAAGGTAGTATGATGAACAGGCCAATTCTGCAAACTTGTTATTATTAGAACGGCTATCAGGATTGGATTGTGTGTGTGTGTGTGTGTGTGTGTGTGTGTGTGTGTGTACTCTAAGCATTCTAAGAATGTGACAGGTAGATTTTTGACTAGGAAAGCAGACATATAAAGGAAGAAGCAGCTCCACTTTTCTGAGTGTAAAGAAGTAGATCTGTTTAACAGAAGCTGGTGATATTAAAAAAACTGAATTATATCAGAGTCATTATTGTATTTTTTAGAAAGGTCAGAGGGAAAGTGCAGAATTAATTTGTGAATGACCTCACTATTAAATTCATAGAAATGACTTCCACAGTTATCTCTTTGACTAATTTATTTCAAAAATAGAGTGGGATCAAGAAGGTATTTATATCCAACAATATGTTTATGTGAGGACCCCAAGATTGCTTAGAAGCAACAGTCACTAAGGAATACTGATTATTGCCAAATTTATGTAAACAGTGATGCTAATTGTCAGATGAATTACAACTCAAAGCTGTCTGTTTAATATATAAAAAATGAATCCTGCAGTGTCTAGGTGTGGGCACGTATGTGTGTATGTGATATTGGAGAGTGGAAAGAAAGGGATAAATTCAAATTAAAAAAATTAATTATGCTGTAAACAAAAATAAACTTACTCCAAGATATTTAAAGAAAATTACAGGTTATACAGTATCTAAACCAACTTTTATAAAGAAACATAAGTAGGAAAAATCATACTGTCTCATATTGTTTCAAATAATACATGCCTGGCTAGCTCAGTCTGTAGAGAATGAGACTCTTAATCCCAAAGTCATGGGCTCAACCTCCACATTGGGCAGTTGCCTTCCTTTATTTAGGGCTTCCCAGGTGGTAGAGTGGTAAAGTATCCTCTTGCCAATGCAAGAGACCCAGGAGATTCTGATTCCATCATTGGATTGAGAAGATCCTCTGGAGGAGGAAATGGCGACCCACTCCAGTATTCCTGCTTGGGAAGCCCCATAGACAGAGGAGCCTGGTGGGCTACTATCCACGGGGTTGCAAAGAGCCAGACAGGACAGAATACATATCCACACGCACATAATCAATATTATGTGATATCAGCAGACAGACATATGAATCAACTGAACAAAACAAAGAACTCAGAAACAGACATAAATAAATATCTCCCAACAATTTTTGACAAATATGCAAAAGCACTTTATTAGAAGGACAAGCTTCAAAAATGATTTTTGATTAACTGGATATTCATAAGAAATACAAATGAACACCTACCTAAAGAATACCTATCTTACATTTTACACAAAAATTAACTCAAACAGAATCAATAACTTAATTATAAAATGCAAAACTATAAAAATATTTGAAAAATAGAAATTCTTCAGATCTATCTAGGTTTGGGCAAAGAGTTCTAGATATGACAGTAAAAACATAATCAATAAAAGGAAAAATTGATAATTTGGACTTTATCAAAGTAATTTTTTTTATATTCTGCAAAAGTAAACCTCTCCAGGTATGAGAATAAGAAAAAAAGTGTAGTAAGTAGAATAATGGTGTTATAAATATGTTTTATTTTCTCATCCCAAATTTATTGTTGATGTGTGTGTTGCTTGGCAAGGGGAAATTAAAATTTCGATAGAATTAAGGTTGCTAATCAGCTGATTTTAAAATAAGAATATTATTTTTTAAAAATGGAAGACGGAAACAGAAAAGATTCAGAAGGCTTTGTGTGAAAGCCTTCAGTTAACATCACTGACTTTGCAGACAGAAGACATCTATGAGCCAGTGAATGTGGGCAGCCTCTAGAATCTGTAAAATGTAAACAAATTCTCCCCAACAGCCTTCAGAAATGAGAACAACTTACTGATACTTGAGTTTAAGCCCAATGAGACACATTTCAGACATGAGACCTTCAGAATTGTAATGCAAAATATTTGTGTAAAGTCACTACGTCTGTGGTTATTATTACAGCAGCAATAAGAAACTAATACAGTGAACTGCAGACTGACAGGAAAAAATTATGAATCTGTATCCAACAAGGGACCAGGATCTGGAATATATAAAGTCGAATCTTTGAATAACATACAGTAGAGATAGAAAACACTAGTATGCTCAAGCACCCTCAGAACTCTGAGTAAAGGAGACCAAAGCCTTGCCTAGCGTTTTGAAAATTTGGAACATGAATGTAGGATTCAGTTTTCTCCAACCCAGGGAGAAGCTGGGATTTTTTTAATTTTTTGCCTGCTTACCCTGTGCTGAAATGAGGGCTATGGTCAATTTGTTGTTGTCATCATTCAGTCGGTAAGTCATGTACAACTCTTTGCAAACTTGTGGAGTGTAGCACACCAGGCTGCTCTGTCCTTCACTGTCTCCAAGAGTTTGCTCAAATTCGTGTTTATTGAGTCAGTGATGCTATCTAACCATAACAGCCTCTGCTACCCTCTTCTCCCCCTGTCCTCAATCTTTCCCAGCATGTGGGTCTTTTCCAGTGAGTTGGCTCTTTGGATCAGGTGGCCAAAGTATTGAATCTGCAGCTTCAGCATCAACTCTTCTAATGAATGTTCAGGATTGATTTCCTTTAGGATTGACTGGTTTGATCTTGCTGTCCAAGGGACTCTCAAAGAGTATTCTCCAGCAACACAATTTGAAAGTGTTGATTCTTTGGCACTCAACCTTCCTTATGGTCTACCTCTCACTTCTCATATCTGTACATGACTACTGGAAAAAACAATTCTTTGACTATACGGACCTTTGCCAACAATATGATCTCTCTTTTTTAATATGCTGTCTAAGTTTGTCATAGCTTTCCTTCCAAGAAGCAAGCATCTTTTAATTTCAGGGCTGCAGTCACAGTCCTCAGGAATTTTGTAGCCCAAGAAAAGAAAATTTGTCAATGCTTCCGATGCTTCCACTATTTCCCTTCTATTTGTTGAATACGTGCATGAAAATCCATACAACCATCTTTATTTGCTTTAAATCTACGGTCCTCTCATGTCAGTATTCAGATTCAGGCAACATATCAACTATGCTTATGGGCATTCCCTGGAAAAGATAGAACATTGGAAACAATGTGTATTTCCTTCCTTCCTTACCCAGGAAAAACTGTGAGCTTGGTGTTTCCACCCAATGGTGTGGCACTTTGCCAAGGGGAGTGATTGTGTGGTAAAAAGGAGGTTCAGATTTTTCAGCTAGCTTCGAGGTGGCTGGTGTTGCATTCTCCTGGAGTTCAGGGGACTCTCACCTGGTGTCTGGATTTCTCACATGGTGAATAGGTCCATGTATTGTTGAATTAGTGTATCTGTGGGTGCAAGAAGAATGGATGACATCCCGTTCCATCATCCTAATGTCGCTTCTTATATGATTTGATTATTTTAAATCTCTTAATTTGTTTCTTGTCTCATGAGATGACCTATCTTGGTGAGTGTTTTATGCTCATTTCAAATGGGTGCTTCCCTGGCTCAGATGGTAAGGAGTCAGTGTGCAATGAGGGAAACCCAGGTTTGATCCCTGGGTTGGGAAGATCTCCTGGAGAAGGAAATGGCTACCTACTCCAGTGCTCTTGCCTGGAGAATCCCATGGACAGAAGAGTCTGGTGTCTACAGTCCACGGGGTGTCATAGAGTCAGCCACTACTGAGAAACTAACACTTTCAATAAAGTGTGTATTATTATGTTGTTTGCAGTGTTACATAGTTCCGTTTGTGGCCACTCAGTAATCATTCTGAAATCTGGTAGAGGTATATTTTTAATTCTATTCTTTAAGATTGGTTTCATTTCTGAACAGCTTGGAGGTGATGGTGTTAAAGCACCTGCATATAGTTGTTTATGCACAATTGGGTTCATTCTTGAGCTATATCATAGTCACAATTGTGATGCCAGAGCATGAAGGTAACAGGGGCAGGCAAAATGCTACTTACCACGGTCCTAAAACCATTGTTTTCTTGCACTCTCTTTATGTTTATCTGTATTTAATAGAAGAAACAGAATGGAATGTGATTATTAAATTTTCCTTATAAAATAAATCCTCCAACTCATGCATTTCTGATTTAAGTAACTTCAGAAGCTTGGTATCATTTTTAAAAATAGTTTTCATTCTCCTACCTAAGATGCTCATTTTTTTTTCTCTAACTTATTGAACATATGGAATACAGCTATAATACCATTTCCTCTCCTTGTCTATTAATTCTATCACTTATATCATTTCTAGGTTTATTTCTCATTGATTTTTTTACTCATTATGAGTTGTATTCTCTCAATTCTTTGTATGCCTGGTAATTTTACATAGAAACCCCTATCATTGGGAAATTTACTTTATTGGATGCTAAAAATGTTAGTATCTATAATAGTGTCTGTTTGTTAATCTGGGTTATATTAGTTATTTGAAAAGACCTTAATCTTTGGACACTTGCCTTTAAACTTCGATAGGCAGAAATAGAGAAAACTTTGCTGCTGTTGTTCAGTTGCTAAGTCATGTCCAATTTTTTGCAACCCTATGAGCTATAGCCCTCCAGGCTCTTCTGTCCTTGGGATTCCCCAGGCAAGAATACTGGGATGGGTTGCCATTTTCTTCTCCAGGCGATCTCCACCACACAGGGATCAAACCTGCATCATCTCCTGCATCGGCACGTGGGTTCTTTATCTTTGAGCCACCAAGGAAACCCCAGCATCTGCTCTATCCTTCCCTTTTCACCCTGTGCAGGTTTAACCATCTTTGAATATTTGCCTCATTTCTCTCCTTAGGTCAAGAATACAACCAAAAGTTCTGTCTGATGATGTCATATAATTATGTATGCAATAACTTTTAGAGATATGAATGACTATTCAATATAACAGACCATATATGTAAAACAGACTTACTGAATTTTATGCACATTGATCCACATAGTTCCATTTTGAAAGGATTTTATTTCTCTCCCTATGTATTAACTTCTTAAATTTGCTAAAGCAAGGTCTCCTCTATGAGAAAGAGTAAATTATGATGAAATCTAGTATTAATATATTGGAATATACTATGAAAATACTTTATGGGTTTCTTGGAACACCTATTAAATTCAATAAAAATGAGTGAACATAAAACCAAATGAAGGTGTGCCTGTTTTTTTATGGCCCTTTAACCTGGTGGACCCACCCTTGATCTATGAAGCTAGCATGACATAAAAATGGGCTGTCAGATTTCCCACATGGTTCTGGTCAGCCTCTCCTACACTCTACTTTTAGAAAAAAATTAGTACATTTCATTCCTTACACATCACTTGTGCAAACAGCCCTGATATTTAGAGGAGTCCATACACTGAAAGGGAAAAAGTAATTCCAACTGTATGTTCTTGGTCAGTTGTCAATCTGTCAAGGACTGTATTTGAGTTAATTTATAGTGGCAGTGTTTATAGTAAAAGAAAAAAAAAGATTAAAACTAGTTTAAAGGTATCCTTAAACACATATTTGTGGAAATAGAAAAGACTGCATAAAAATGCTAATAGTTCTAAAATTTGAATAAGTTGTCCTTGAAAGAATAAATTTACTTATGTCAACTTATTTTAATAAAATGAACCATTGATTTTATTTTTTTATTAATTTTTAATTGGAGGATAATTGCTTTACATTATTGTGCTGGTTTCCGCTGTACATCAGCATGAACCAGCCATGGGTGTGTGTGTGTGTGTGGGTGTGTGTGTGTGTGTGTGTGTGTATCTATATCTCCCGTCCCTCTTGAGGGTCCCTCCTGCCTCCCACCCCATCCGACTCCTCTAGGTTGTCACAGAGCGCTAGCTTTGAGCTCCCTGCATCATAACAGCGAATCCCCGCTGGCTATCTATTTTACATGTGGTAGTGTGTATGTTTCAATGCTAGTCTGCCCCGCCTTCTCCTTCCCGCACTGGGTCCGCAAGTCTATTCTCCTTGTTTATGTCTCCACTGCAGCCCTGCGTATGGGTTCACCAGTGCCATCCTCCTGGATTTCATATACATATGCCTTAATGTACGATATTTGCTTTTCTTTCTGACTTCCTTCACTCTGTGTGATAGATCGTAGGTTCACTCGCCTCACTAGAACTAACTCAAATGTGTTTTGTTTTTAATGGCTGAGTGATATTCTATTGTAAATATGTACCACAACTTTTTTATCCATTCATCTGTCAATGAACACTTAGGTTTCTTCCATGTCCCGACTGTTGTAAATAGTGCTGCAGTGAACAATGGTGTACATGTGTCTTTCAATTATGGTTTCCTTAGGGTATACGTCCAGTAGTGGGATTGTTGGATCATATGGTAGCTTTATTCTTAGTTTCTTAAGGAATCTCCATACTGAGCCATTGGTTTTAAGTTGCATATTTTGTTTTTTAGCATTTCTAGCCAGAGTAGTTTTTTGTTTTTTTTTTTTCCCATAGTGACTGGAACAATAGTTTTTGAGTGGGAAGTCTCAGCCAGATACTTTTAAATGCGGTCTCTATCAGCTCACACTAAACATGCTGGTGGGGTGTTCCCATCTGAAATCATATGGCTTTACTCAGACATTCTTTTGCTGCCCAAAACAAGTAGCATGAACTCAAACTAATGTATCAAATCTAATTTAATATGTGGTTGTTAGGTTTTGACTTATAAGATGAGAAAAATTTATGGCCAAAGCATAGTAAATGTTTTGAAGTCTTACTTTCTGTCTCTACTCTTGAAAAGTAATAAACGGTGAGATAGAGTAACTGCAGAAAACCCTGGCCCGTATTTATTAATAATAAATGCTATTAAAGCCCCTGAACACAAATAAATTCTGTATTAGTAAAAAATGTGAAGTATTTAACTATAAGACTATTTGCATTCGGTGCATTTAATAGTATTTATTATTAGTAAATATGGACCGGGGCTACATATATTTTTATATTTTTAACTATAACAAACAAGAATTTAATAATTTTAAAGTAACCTGGGAACATTTTCTCTATGAAAGAGATGTGAGNCTATAAGACTATTTGCATTCGGTGCATTTAATAGTATTTATTATTAGTAAATATGGACCGGGGCTACATATATTTTTATATTTTTAACTATAACAAACAAGAATTTAATAATTTTAAAGTAACCTGGGAACATTTTCTCTATGAAAGAGATGTGAGAGAGTTTGACCTAGGAATAGTTAATATAGAATGTTTGTTACATAGAACATAGTTGCATAGAATGTTTGTATATTTAAATACACTTTTATCATCACATATACACAATAAATTTTCAAAGACTGTTATCTTCATCAAAATGACTCATGATGGAGGACTCAAATTCTAAATTGAAAACATTATAAGTTCCTAGCCATATATATATTGCCTAGAAAAATCTATAAAGTCAATGTTCACTGTGCCTCTTTTGCTACTCAGCTAATTTGCACTTGAGAAATTTGATGACCATGTTGGTGTCCTCTTCATGTGTGTGTGAGAGCACTTCATATACACCCACTTAAAACACTGGCAAAATTGTCAACATTAACTTTTTCAGAAATTCCCAAGTAATAGAAAGACAGTTTATCCTGTACAAAGGATCCTCAATATGAGCAAAGACTGACTTCTCCTCAGAGATCATGGAGAAAAGAAAGCTGTGGGACATTCAGAGTATTGAAAGGAAAAGATTATTAGTCAAGAATGCCGATATTCAGAGATTTCCCTGGCAGTCCAGTGCTTAAGACTTCACCTTCTGATGCAGGGGGTGTGGTTGGTTCCTGGTCAGGGAGCTAAGATACCACATGCCTTGCAGACAAAAAAAAAAAAAAAAACACCGAGAAAACATAAAACAGAAGCAATATTGTAACAAATTCAATAAAGGCTTTAAAAATGGTTTGCATCAAAAAATCTTTTTAAAAAGTGCTTCATTCAGCCAAATTAAAAAGATATTCCCAGATAAACAAAAACAGAATTTCTGGCTAGCAGACCTACAACAAAATCTAAAGGAAATCATTTTGGCCAAATAAAATAAGAACATGCAGAATAATAGGCTAAATGCACATGAAGGAATAAAGATCATCAGTAAACAAAACTGGTTTGATAAATATAAGACAAGATATAAATGTATTTTTTGGTCAAATATTCTTCCCACATATAATTTGAAAGACAACTGCATAAAGCAATTATAAAAATGTGCTATTCTTTAACAATGTAAAAAGATTTAATTTACCCGACAATTATAAACTGAGGAGGGGGGAATGGTGCAAACTGGGGGCAAAGTTTCTATAAAATATTTAAGTTAATACAAACTGGGGCTTCCTTGGTGGCTCAGTGGGTGAAGAACCCACCTGCCAATGCAAGAGATACAGGTTCAATCCCTGGGTCAGGAAGATCCTCTCAAGAGTGAAGCAGCAAGTCACTCCAGTATTCTTGCCTGGGAAATCCCATGGACAGAGGAGCTGGTGAGCTACAGTGCATGGGGTTGCAAAGAGTCAGACATGACTGAACAACTAAACGACAACAATCCTATTGCAGGGCTAGGAGGTCCTCAACACACACAGATGCCCACAATCAAATTGAGGGCTCCCTTTCTCTGAGAACACCTTAAGATGCCTAGGTGTACACTTCACAGGGCTTTCTCCATGGGCCGCCCTGCTGTCCTCTCTGCCTGCTCTCAGTTGCCCTGCTTCCCTTTTAATTCCGGGCCATTTCTGAGGATTTCCTATAATTCTGAGGAGCCGCTATCACGACCCCCAGAGGGCTGGTGTGTAAACAGCTCCCATGAGAGTAAATAAACAAATAAATGAGTATAGACAGTGCATGATGCCCCAGACTTACCTGCAGATTTAAGTCTCCTAGTAAGGAATTCATTTAGACAGATTGAGATTCTCAGAGTTTCAGAAAAAAACTTGGTTCAGAGCTTCAGAGAGTGGGCTTCCTGGTGCTGCCGAAGACAACAGCCTGACCTCCAGAAAACATCGGCAATCACAATAAACACCAGAGAGAAACAGCTTCTATTTTCTTAGATCATCAGAGGTGAAACAGGGAAATGTAGCAATCACCTGTAACCTTTAGGTGGAGGAAATTAGCATATTCCCTCAAAATATGTTTCTGAGTCCACTGTCTGAGACTGTCTTCCCCGGCACATTCTGAGTCCAGGTAATGACTCTATCACGATTGTGCCTTTCATATATCTAGCATAAAAAAAGCACATTCTGCTTCAAGCTCTGTAATACAAATGTTCTAATTTAATGCGTGAGCGATTTTGATCCGGCCAATTATTATTCATATTGTTGGGGATGGTTGTTGCCTCAATGAGTCTTTTGAATCAAGTGTGTTAGTTCTCATGTCCCAGCTTTTGATTTCAGTTTGTAGAGGTAGTCTTTTCACTACATTCCAACAAATATATCCTAACAACCTTAATGGGCTTCCCTGGTGGCTCAGATGATAAAGAATCTGCCTGTGATGCAGGAGACCTGGGTTTGATTCTTGGGTTGGGAAGATCCCTTGGAGGAAGGCATGGCAACCCAGTCCAGTATTCTTGCCTGGAGAATCCCCATGGATAGAGGACCCCAGGGTGAGGGGCACAGTCCATGGGGTCACAGAGTCAGACACAACTAAGCAGCTAAGCACAACAANAGGCACTGATCTGTGCTGTGACTGTCTCTTATACACATCTCCATGGATAGAGGACCCCAGGGTGAGGGGCACAGTCCATGGGGTCACAGAGTCAGACACAACTAAGCAGCTAAGCACAACAACCTCAGTGTTTATTCATTCATATTGATTCCTATTTTGTGGTTCAAGTATGCATCTGTAACAGAATGAGGTGTCCACCTGACTTCCCAAACTTAGTACTGTACTTCTCCTGCCAAGGCAAACCCTCTTTGGTTCCTCACTGAAGTCCAAGACTGACCCGTTGCTGGTCTTGATTTGCTCATTGCCTTGAGGGATTTAGACCTCCAAAGCACACACATTTGACAGTCTTTTCAGGTCTAGCTTTAACTTTAACTTTTCCCTGGAATGTTTCCTTCTGTGTCCCATCACTGTCTCCATTTCTACCGTATCATTCATTCCACCTGGTGGCTCCTTGGAATGACATTATTATGCATTTGTTTGTTTGTTGCTAAAGTTTTCCTCTAATACTTAATCTCTATGAGGGCCGATATCTCCTCTGTTTGGATTACATGAAATGTCAGACAACAGGATGCTACCTGGCAGGGACAGAAGCTCTTAAATGTTTGTGTAATGAAAACATAAAGAATCTGAGCCACAGAATCCAATAGCTTCCCTCATCAAGATTTGATCTCCACTTCAAACTGCTTCAGACTGTAAGGAGATCAAACCAGTCAATCCTAAAGGAAGTCAATACTAAATATTCTTTGGAAGGACTGATGCTGAAGGTCCAATACTTTGGCCATCTGACACCAAGAGCTGACTCACTGGAAAGGACCCCAATGCGGGGAAAGACTGAAGACAAAAGGAGAAGAGGGCAGCAGAGTATGCAATCGTTAGATAGCACCACCAACTCAGAGGGCATGAATCTGAGCAAACTCCAGAAGACAGTGGTGGACAGGGGAGCCTGGCATGCTGCAGTCCATAGGGTCACAGAGAGTCAGGCACAACTTAGTGCCTGGACAACACAACCCCAAGGGTAACCAATTAATAGGAAGAAAAAGCAGGGTTCAGACCAAGGTTGGCATTACAGTAAAATACAGGCCCCTCCACTGTGCCATGCTGCCGCCCCTAGTGTCAAGTTACCTCTGCACTCTCACTAACGTTGACAGAGGAGAAACCCATTTTCTTGCATCCATCCCGGGTCATGATCAACCGAACAGCAGAGATAAATGGAAAGGCTACTCCATCTCTACGTCCAAAATCCCATCTAAGATGCTGTAAAGAGGATGCTGCAGAAAAGGGACCTTTAGCAGGAGATGTGATTGTGATTTACCTCTAGCTTACCAATTGCATTTTATAGAGAGAGCTTACAAATGCGACTTTTCAAGAAGCTCTGAGGAAAAATAGAAGGAAAGGATGTTAAAAAGAAGAGTGCCATTTCTGTGGACTAATGAAGGCATCTCTATCTGGTGTGACCACCTTTTCATGTGTTTCTTTTTAAACTGCAATCAATGGAAAGGACAGACATTCTCAGTATTAATGGACATTTGATTAGGCAGAAGTATATGCCTTCCCCATGCTAATGATCAGTAATGTTCCTCTGTACGTGAATTTCATTGCCCTGAGAAAAAATACCTCTTTCATTTGCATGATTTAAAAATCCCTCTCAATCATCTAACATTAATTCAGTTAATATTTTTAACTCAAAGGTAGTTCAATGTAACGGGGCATGCCTTTTCCCAAAATTGCTTTGAATTTCTAAGTGCGATACCTTGAAAATTGGGATCTCTGTGGACTTTGATGGTGACACTGACTTTAATGGCAAAAGGATTTCTACCCCCACCTCATTGCTTTCTGTTCTGATCCTATTCTCAAAATTGCTCACAGCTAAGCCCAGTTGGAGCCCAGGTGCCATTTTTGTAACTTACCCAGCAGCTGTGTCTTTTAAATCATTGCCCAGCCATTGAAAAGGGGACATTTTAAGCACATTTTTCAATAAAGAGGGTATGTCTGGCAGCTGTATAGGAGCTGATCTCATCCTTTCTCTTTTATCTCATATAACACTCACCACGGACTAGCATAATGATCTTCATCCTCTAAAATCTGTAATTCATGCTAGCCGAAGAACGGGAAAAGTTAATGAAAGAAACGATCTTTTCAAACGTTATTCCTTTTCCTTCATTCATACATGAAACACTGAAACTTCAGCTAGTCATTGCAAATGGAGGTATAGAAAAGAAAGCAAAAATAATTCTTAAAGTTGAAAAGAAGAGGTTGGCATATACAACAAAACAGATAGGATATAAATGAATGACACCTTCCGTTTCTCCTCCACATGGTAAACTTTTCGAGAAAAGCAGAATCTCGCACATATTGAAGATTGGTGCCCTTTTTTTTTTTCCCCCAAACAAGCTTCAAATACTTTAACATGGTCTAGTCCAAGCTTAGAGATGGGAATGTAGTCCTTCTGGTAGGAACTGATTCCATGTTTTCAGAAAGTCATAAATCTTTGCTTCTTTAATAATAGTTCTTTAGAAAGGTAAGATCAGAAAAAGTAATTATTATCTATGTTTTTATGTTTATTACATGAGATTACAGTTTTCTTTTTGAAGTTTGCCTTTTGTTCTTTGAATTTGCTGTATCCGTGACTTCATGGTGAGATGCAAGTCTATAACTTTGTCCATTTATGAATTCATTCTCTCTCTCTCTCTCTCTCTCTCTNGAAACTCTAAATATGTGAAGAACTTGCATGAAAACCAAGATTCTTTTGAGATGACATCACAATATGGTTATCTTATTTTCATTAAAACTCCACTTATTTGACACCATCTAACACAGAGCACTTACAATGCACAAAGAATTACATGTAAATTACTGTATTTAATTCGTATCCTAAGGCTATGAGCTAGACTTTATCATTGCCATTGTAAGACAGAAGAGACTGGGACATAGTAAGGCAAAGATTTTCCATAAAATCACAGGTTTAAGAACTGTCAAAGCCAACATCTGGTCCACAGGGCAGGACACTGATCCTCACTTCAAAGTGCTCCCACACAGGGAGGCGGTTAGCAGTGTGGCCCCATAGTTCAGAGAAATGTCAGTGAAAGGAATTGCATCTTTATAAATAGTTCAATTAAATGAGATAAACAAGAAGACAGGTCTCCCCTGGTGGCTCAACAGTAAAGAATTCACCTGCAAAGCAGGAGATGTAGGTCAGATCCCTGGGCTAGGAAAATCCTCTGGAGAAGGAAATGACTATCCACTCCAGTATGCTTGCCTGGGAAATCCCATGGACAGAGGAGCCTGGCGGGCTACAACCCATGGGGTTACAAAGAGTCAGACATGACTGAGTGACTACACAACAACACAACAAGGAAGACAGAAAAAATACGAAACAGAAAATGTTTGATTGGGTTGGCCAAAAATGTCCTTTGGGTTTTAAGATGGTGCCAAAAAAACCAAAGAAACTGTTTGGCCAACTCAATACATCTTCCAATTTAGATACTTTTCTCTCAAGATCTTTATCATTGATGGAATATTATTGACTTTCCAGAGACATAAAAAGGATAAGATAAACAGCCCAGGATCAATGGGAATATTACATGGGCACCACGTTTTGATTTATCTAAGTGATATTTGATGCAAAGGGGAAAAAAAAATCTGTGCAATAGAAGTATCATTTTTTTCCCTTCTAAAAATGTTTTCAGATGTGGCAGCTACCAACTGTGTATCAGGCAAGAAGAGGGTAAAAGCCTTCTGTTGGGCTAAAAAGAATTAAATGCTTTGCTGAAAACTCACTGGTAAAAAGTCTTCTCGGAATGATATCGGGGAGAAAGCTGCAAAGCGTGCAGCCTGCGATTATGAATTCAGTAGGGCCGCATGAGGATGGAAGTGGGAAATGCAGACCTTCATAATCAAGGTTGCACTTCACCTGGGCTCAGTTGCGACCCCATGGGTTGTAGCGCCCCAGATTCCTCGGTCCATGGGATTCTCCAAGCAAGAATACTGGAATGGATTGCTGTGCTCTCCTCCAGGGGATCTTCCTGGTCCAGGGATTGAATCTGCATCTCTTGTGTCTCCTCCAGCGGCAGGCAGCTGCTTTACCACTTGAGCCACCTGGGAGCTCATGCTGTACCTGCTCTGGCGCTAAGACTTCCCTCTGTTCTGTTTTCTTTTTTGTTGTGTGTGCGTGTTTGTGTTTCTTACTTTTTTTTTTAACTTCTACTTTATAAACGTTACATCTTTTAAAATGCTAGGAATCCAAAAACTAGCACAGTGTTCAAAGTGAAATTAAGTCAGTGGTGTATATTGCATAATGTCATAATATTTTCCATACTATTTTCCCTTGCCTTATTAATATAACCATCAGTCTATTAGCTTTAACTGCTGCTGAAGACTGAGCAGATGTCTTCAATGAATGCTTCCATCCATAATTATCCTTCTTTTTTTTCCTGAGAAGTTCAGCTAATTCAGATCTTACCAATGTATATGAAAAGTTTAAATGATTTCCCCCCAAATGCATTACCTTTTTCTTATCTACATTAAATTCCATCTGTCATTATGTTGCACAGTCTCACACTTTGATTAGATCCTTCTGGAGTTTTTAACAATCCTTGCTAGCTTTTTTTTTTTTTTAACTAACCTAAATAATCTCATGGCATTTTATAGAAGAACTTTTTTAACAGTTATGACTTTTTTCCAGCCTTGCCCTTGCATGCATTTGCTATTAGTATTTGGTATGCATAGAAATGTGTTAAGTGTGACACTTCAGCAATGAAAAAGTGTAGTCACTTAAGCAAAAACAAACAAAACAAAAAAGGAAATAAAATCAAGTCTGGAAACCTTTTACTGCCTTTTTGTGCTGTGTTCACATATCTATGTTTCTAAAATAATGTCGGTTAATTGCCACTAATGGAATTAGGAGAACTCATTGGCAATTGTGTCTTCTACCAAAAGTATCTGAAAATCCTATTATCAGTGTTTTTCAAATCAATAGAAATAATTTTAACTGGAAAAAAAATCCACNCTAAAATAATGTCGGTTAATTGCCACTAATGGAATTAGGAGAACTCATTGGCAATTGTGTCTTCTACCAAAAGTATCTGAAAATCCTATTATCAGTGTTTTTCAAATCAATAGAAATAATTTTAACTGGAAAAAAAATCCACTCTTCACCCTTATTCTTCAAAAATGTTTTAAGTAAAGATATTTGTCATTACATTGTTTTCCTCTAAAAGGAATCTATTGTTTGATTTCTAAAGCACAGATTGGTTCCCTGGCTCTTAAGAGCTCCTTCAAGAAGGCATTTTGAGGAAGAGAAGTTATTGTTTCCTTGCATTTTGCTTTAACCAAAGGTAGAGATGAGAAGTTATCTAGTTGGTTTAGTTCCAACTTGTACTAATATTTTTCTACTTCCTAATCAGGATCGCCAAATTTAAGAAGAATAGCTTCTTGAAGTTGTAAGGGATTCTAGTCATCTATCTTATACTCCAACTCAATGGTGTCATCACTTCTATTTGTTCATTTATTCAAGAAATATTAAGTGAATCCCAACTGTCTCTCAGGACTGAGAATACTACTGCGAACAGCACAGACATGGTCCCTGCCCTTCTGAGGTATCCTTGATTAGTGACTGTAACACTGGTCTTTCCATTCATAGGAAATAGTTCAATGCAATTTCTTAAGGGCTAATTATTTCAGGTATTATGCTAAGCAATTTGCCTGTACTATCTAATTAAATATTTATTAATATCTTATATGGATAATTATTCCCCTTTTAAGGATAAAGAGATTAAAGTTTAGAAAGGTTGCTGCTGCTGCTAAGTCGCTTCAGTCGTGTCCAACTCAGCGACCCCACGGACTGCAGCCCACCAGGCTCCATCCGTGGGATCTTCCAGGCAAGAGTACTGGAGCAGGGTGCCATTGCCTTCTCTGTTAGAAAGGTTAACATGCTCAGTATAACACAATCAGTCAGTAAATGAACTAGAATTGGACCCCAGCTATATCTCAATCCCTGACCCTTTGCTAAAAGATCCATTCCTTTTGGGTAATGATCATTGCTACAGATTCTATTTTACATTGATCTCCTGTCACATTCTTGGAAGATTTGATCCACTGTTGATGGTTTTGCCATATGAAATTATAAAAACTCATTTCTGACTCATCTAGAAGTCCCTGAAATCACTGAAGATCATTTTCAAGTTCATCCTATTTTCCTCCCCAACAAACTTAACAGGCTAGTAGCTGTAGTTCTCTTGGAATTGAGACCTTTTTTTTTTTCTGAATTTATCCTTTTATTCAGTTTCCTTATTGAAATGTTTCATCAAGAACTCTACACCTATACTGCCTAGTAGGGTATTATCTTATTTCATGACCACAAAAGTTTTGAGTTATATATTATTATTCTCACCTTCATTGAAGAAAACGTGTATTAGTGAAATGAAGACATTAAATCAGAATACACAAAAAGTAAGAGGCAGAAAAGAATGAAGGTCCATCAGGAGTCCACCAGGGCAGTTATAAAAGCAACCATGTCTATATGAAATGATGATAAACATTTGTTTATTGATTGATACTTGAATGTCAACAACATTAAACTTATTTTCAATAAAAATAAGCATTTATGTTCTCTGGAAATATACAACTAACTCACCTATAGTTGTGCTTATAACTAGGTATTCCAGTGCTTGTATGAAAATAGTGTCCTAGCTGCCTAACTTCTCATGTCCAGAGAAATACAAGACAATTCTGTTTTCACATCAAGCCAAGATCAAGTCCAAGTTTGGGAAGCCATTGGGAGCAACTAATCAAAGTTACTCTGTGGGAAGAAAGAAATGAGGGAGATGCAAAGAATACCACGTTGAGATCAGATAAGAGAGGGGGCCAGTGACAAACATATCTCAAGGCTGGAGAGCTTTACACGGGTAAAGGCCAGAGGCAGTCCTATGACACCCACCAATATGTAGGCTCATTCAACAAGATTTTACTGAGCTTGTCCATCACCAGGCACTGATCTGTGCTGTGATGGAAGCAGAATATAAGGTACTCTGCTTTTAAATAATCCACATATTTATTCATATACACAATGTATGTATAACTTATTGTTCATACATATATATTCATAATATATATTCATTGACTACATAGATTCATGTATAAATACGTTATTTAGATTAGGGTCAGGTTCTTTTTTTCTCCTGTTTCAAGAAGCAACTCTATTGACTCAATAGCAAGTGACACCTCCTGAACACCAAGCATTGGAACAATCACTATTTGCTGCATCCCCCAAAATGCTTCAAGTCACTTACACACCCTTGGAAGGTGCTGGGGCAAGAATGTTCTTCTATGAAGTGGTTTTTCACAGTTTTCTCACAGTAGGCATTTCAAACGAGCACATTATTTTGACTGATATTTTCATGTGCAGGTCCCTATCAGCATTCAACATAGAGGTTTATGTAGACCAAACAATTCAATAGTCTTTCTCAAGGCAAGATTTAGGATCTATCCAAACTCGGTTTCAAGTGACAGATAAGGAAAATGCCCTTAAGAATGAAATCTTCTTTATACCTAGACTTCTTCCCATGGCTCAGAGAATGAGCTGGAGGATGAACTTTAATTAAGGGTTGGCACAACCAGTCATCACCCTTCTCAAGACCAGAAAAGGAGGTGTACGTCTAATAAGATAGTTGTAATCCTCTGGTGCATGTGGCTTCTGTGTATTTTAATAGAAATAGTTATCTAGACTTAAAATGGATAGAAATGCAAAAATGCATTGTAGTTGGTAAGATTAAAAAGCAGTTGGCCTTTTTTTTTTTTTTTTTTTTTTTTGAGTGAGATATCTAGAATAGTCAAATTCAGAGATTCAGGCGGAACATTGGTAGATGTTGTGGGCTTGGGGATAGGGAGGAGTGNTGCATTGTAGTTGGTAAGATTAAAAAGCAGTTGGCCTTTTTTTTTTTTTTTTTTTTTTTTGAGTGAGATATCTAGAATAGTCAAATTCAGAGATTCAGGCGGAACATTGGTAGATGTTGTGGGCTTGGGGATAGGGAGGAGTGGGGATGGGAACTTAGTGTTTAATGGGGACAGAGTTTTAGTTTCAGAAGGTGGAAAACTGGGGAGATGGATAATGGTGAGGGTTACATAGGTGAAAGTGCTTTGTGCTACTGAACTGTACAGTTATATGGGGTTAAAATAGTATGCTTTCCATTATGTGACATCTACAATTAAAAAAAAACATTTTTAAAAAATGCATTATTAGGTTTGTTACCTAATAGTCTGTTTATTTTTATTTCCCAATGATGCTAGCTTTTCTGGAAGATTTTCTTGAACGCTCCTAGTATTTGCATATTTGTGAACCATAGTGGGGTCAGTAATTTCTCTTGGATGTTTCTCCTTGGTTGACTTTCATTTTTATCAAAATCCAGTTGCAAATCTGTTACCAAAAAAATCACTTCTATATTTTGCTAAGATGAGTATAATATAATCCCCAAAGTGAGTGTCTTTCAAAACAAGCTTGAAGGAGCCTCTACTTTACTGCGCCTGCTACAGGATACAGCAGAACTTGTTTACAATCCCTTTCCATAACCAACTCATAACATTTTAATTTAATGGGATTTGCAACTCATGTTTCAATTAAAAGTAAAATTATTATGTTCCTCAGTTTGTGTGATTTTTTATAGAATGGTACATTTATATGATAATTTTCCAAAGATCAACTTTATTTATCAGTAAGAAGCTATTCCAAGATTGTTGTATATTTTCTTCGCTTCTGAAATGTTATCACATTTAATTGCCTGATCTTATTTGGGTTGCAATCATAGTCATTAATTAGTAGGAAGGTGAAGGACAGCATCATATCTAACTATCTGGTATGGCTGCTTTAATGAGGAAAATACCTGCCATCATTTTAAAGGCATCCTGTATACTTCACAAATACAGCTTGCTATTGCATTCTCATTTAGGCTGTGAACATCAAAGGAAATTGATGTCAGGTGTGAACAGAAGCTGTTGACTATATCTGCCGAGAAAACTGAGTGGTGTGTCTGGGTAGGAGAGATGAAGGGTAGCTTATAACATTAACGAAACTACAGGTAATTAGTGTAAGCTTTCAATGGCTGGTATGTCTGAGGAATTAAAAAATGTTATTTGTATGTGTGGCCTATAAAACTATAGAAGTTTAGGGTATTTCTATTCTTTTCATTTTCCACTTCGATAGATAGGAAATAAAAGTGAATAATGAAAATCTGTAGAGACAGACTACGGTTTAGAATCAAAAAAGAACTATGTTTATAACTATAATCAAAATAGCAATTTATGAGTTTTAGATACGTTTTTTGCTTTCTGCTATCTTATTAAATTCAAATAATCAAACCATTAAAAGTAAATTATTGATTAATTAATGAAATAAAAGACTTCTTTTGAGAGCAAAATAGGTACCCTAAATTTGCGATGTTTTTTTAATGAATTTTTTAGAAGTAAACTTAGATGCGTGGCATGTGTGTGCAGGCATTGTGCCAAAATAATATTTATGTACCAAAAAGAGTGCTATAATGCAGTCTACCAAAAATAAGCATCTTTAAGCAAAGCCAAACTACATATGTACATGGCAGGATCATCTATACTTGCTCAGTTCTGTCCAACTCTTTGCACTCCCAGGGACTACAGCCTGCCCACCAGGCTTCTCTGTTCACGGAATTTTCCAGGCAAGAATAATGGAGAGGGTTGCCATTTCCTATTCCAGAGGATCTTCCTGACCCAAGGATTGAACCAGCATCTCCTGCATGGCCCGAATTTGTAGGCAGATTCTTTACCACCTAGCCACCCGGGAAGTTCACATGGTAGGGTTAGTGAAAAAGAAATTTTCCTCTATTCTTTTAGGTTCTTCTGGTTGGTCTAAGAATTAAAATTGACAGAAGGTAGACCAAGAGGAGAGCATCAAACAAAAGTTTAATAGTCTGTATATATGGGCCTCCCAGGTGGCCAGTGATAAAGAATCTGCCTGGTAATGCAGGAACCGCAGGAGACACTGGTTCAATCTCTGAGTGGGGAAGATCCCTGGAGAAGAAAATGGCAACCTGCTCCAGTATTTTCGCCTGGAGAATTCCATGGACAGAAGAATTCCATGGACAATGGGCTACAGTCTATGGGCTCGCAAAAAGTCAGACACGACTGAGCGACAACTTCCTTGGCTTGGTAGGGGTAGATTTCAGTTCCTAACTGATTATTTTTTAACATTCTGAAGTTTCTTATTCTTCACCTTCTTTTTACAAAAGGAAACATTAAAATGTACAGTGTTATCTAGAAATAGGCTCCCAAGAAATTATGCTCCTCTGTGTTTCATACTACCTTTTCTATTTTGAATAAATGATTTTAGGCATCATGGTTGTGATACATGAGATTACTTTTTTAATTTTTTTATTGAAGTAGAGTTGATGCACAATGTTGTATTAGTTTCAGGTGTACAGCAAAGTGATCCAGTCATATATAAAAGTAAGTATGGTAGTCGCTCAGTTTTGTCTAATTCTTGTTAAGTGCCACTTATAAAGTGCCAGCCTCCAGTACCCATCCTCAGTTCATGTCCCTGCAGCTATGACACAGTCTCAATGCCAGTATCTTAATGGAAAGAGAAGGCCAGGGACTCCGTGGTTATGTGACATAAGGTCAGGCAAACCTGGGTTTAAATCTAAGTTCTGTCACTTAATGGCTCTTTATCACTGAATAAAATATTTACCTACCTGTGGTGGATTCATGTCGATGTATGGCAAACCTAATAGAGTATTGTAAAGTCAAATTAAAAAATAATAATAAATTTTAAAAAAAGTTTTTATATTAAGAGGGTCAAATTAGNTGTGGTGGATTCATGTCGATGTATGGCAAACCTAATAGAGTATTGTAAAGTCAAATTAAAAAATAATAATAAATTTTAAAAAAAGTTTTTATATTAAGAGGGTCAAATTAGGGATTAATGCAGTGGATTGCTATTGGGAGCACTCCCTATGTACCTAGCACAATTCCTAGCACACTGTAGTCATTCCATTGGCTATAATGATGATATTATTAATATCAAATCAGACAGTAAGTCTGGAAGCTGCAGGATGGAGACCTTTGATTCATGTAACATGTTTCTTGATATCCTGGGTTGCAAAGTTCCAGTTTAAGAAGGAGCTATAGTCAAGGTATTGAAGATGTAGTAGGGAACAAGTATTTGAAAGTCTCTTCTCTTGGATCTTATTTTATAATGGGCAAGGGGCAGAATAGATTTTGAAAAATCAGACAATGATAGTTGCTATGCAGAAGATTTAAATAAAATAATGTAACTGAGGTGTAAAAACCCACTTTATATTGCCCTCTCTGAGGAGGTGATACTAAAATTAAATCTGAATGATAAAAAGGCCATACAAATATCTTGTATTCCCTCAGTCCGGGCTTATTAAATTAATTTAGTAAAGATTCCATCCTATACTTCCATGTTGTTCAGGTACAGCTAGGAGTTGGAGAGAGAGAACTTTGGCTATAATTTGGAATGGAAGTATGCTAGAGTAAATGTCCCTAAACCAACATAATAATCTTTATTGTAACTTTTTATTCCAGAAACAATATGACGGACAATTTTGAGCATGAAAACATAACTACTCTAAACTCCATGGAATTTTAAGGTCCCTTTAATTTTTTTAAGGTCCCATTAACAGGCCATATTCTCTCCCCACCACTCAGGCAGAATGGCCATCAGCAGAGACACACAGACACTCCTAACTGCCAAGCCCAGTGGACAGATTCTCCATCTTTATCCTGTGAGGCATTACCACTGCATCTGTCGATTGTTCCTTGATTTCGGTCACAACTTGCACTCTTGACTTTTCAGTTCCTCTCTTCGTCTCTTCCTGTTTATGAGTCATCTCCTCAACTTTCATGGTTCCAATTACTATCTGTAGGTTGACCCCTCCAAGAGCCGTAGCCTCAGCTCCAAACACTTCGCTGAGTTTGAGAATCATGCCCAACAGTGTAGCACCCACTTCCCCCTGGATATTGCACAAGAGCATCAGCTTCTCACCAAGCTGACCTCTCCTGTCTCTCCAGCTCCCAAACTCACTCACCGCCCATGGCACCCTCACAGGGGACAGCAGGCCCAGCCCGGAGCCTCCCAGGTTGGAAAAGTGACCTCAGTTTACAGATTGAGACTATTTGGTCCCATGCTTACTGTTCAAACCAAAACTTTCTAGCAGGCTGACTACTACAGACGTCCAGAGTACAGATGACACCAGCGGACTTGTCTGTGCAGAAAAGGCAACTCTGCTGCTCCCTTAACAGAAATACCCTCCCTTTCAGCCTTAATTTGACTGTGGGAATCTTCACAATTCCTGGCATCTGGTGATAGTTTGTACATATCACTCTATGTGTAGTTTTGCTCATAGAAAAGTCTGTATATAAATAAGATATGGCACATATATGCATCCCCGCTAAGTTGCTTCAGTCGTGTCCAACTCTTTGCAACTCTATGGATGTAGCCCACCAGGCTTCTCTGTCCATGAGATTCCCCAGGCAAGAATGCTGGAGTGGGATGAATTAGGAGATGGGAATTGACAAATATATACTATTGATACTATGTATAAAATAGATAATTAATAGAACCTACTGTATAGCATAGATAATTCTATTCAATACACTGTGGTGACCTAAATGGGAAGGAAATTCAAAAAAGAGAAGATATATGTATATAGCTGATTCACTTTGCTGTACAGCAGAAACTGACACAGCAGTGTAAAGCAATTATACTCCAATAAAAAAAGATATCTTATTAAAAAGCCTGTAAATTTAGGGAGAGAGATATAGAATTTACTTAAGCCTGAAAAAGGAAAAAATGTGAGTACAAATATGGAAAATATAAAAGATGAAATGTGTTGGGACAATGTGTCCTGGAGAACAGATGGCTGTTGGAGAGAGATGATTAAATAACTGTCCTCAAAGAACAGGAGAGTCTATAATAGGAAGATTCTATATAAATCTTCCCAGAAAACTAAGGAAGAGAAATTTAAACTCGGGGTTGAACTGAATGTGTTTGTTTCTTTTTTTTCTTTTCCAGCGCCAGAGTCTCTGACTAAATCGGCATTTTCCATACTTCAGTTTCCTTGGTTCATTTATCTGAGCAAAACCAAACGTGGGTAAGGCACTTGTAAACATCTTCCACCTCTCAAGGCAAATCCACCTCCATGTTTTTAAAACTGTGTCCTCCTCTACTTCATTCCTTTTATAATTTCCTATTTCCTTAGGACTTTTTCCTTTCAACTGAGAAATGAAGTTGTGCAATCATCACCTTTATCTTAACCAATAAATTAGCCCCTTATATTGTCCACAGAGCATGCCAAGTCACTTCAGTCATGTCCAACTCTTTGCAACGCTATGGACTGTAGCCCACGAGGCACCTCTGTCCATGGAATTTCTCAAGCAAGAATACTGGAGTGGATTGCCATTTCTGCCTTCAGGGTATCTTCCTGATCCCAGGGTTGAACTCTTGTCTCTTATGTCTCCTAGCTTGGCAGGCAGGCTCTTTACCACTAGCACCACCTGGGAAGCCCGCATAGCACAGAGTTACACAATAACTGTGGTGGACCACGCCCACCTCTATAGAAATACTCCAAGGAACCCAAACATTAATCCCCATTAATTTCAATAAAAGTTGAAATCTTTAGAAACAACCAAATTGAACTGAAAAAAAAATTTTAATTCACTATCCACCGTCACACATTTAAATAATTCAAAATGCATTCTACATATTCATCTTATGGACCTGGAAGGGATACCAAGAAAAGCCAGAGCTGAATCCTTCTGCCGTGTGTACTATTTCCTCTATGAAGTTACAAATAGAAGAGACTTCCCAAGGTCTTCCATGTGTTTTTCCGGGACACCTGCATGAATGTACAGTAATTAAATATAAGAAACATCCACTGACCCAGAGAAATGGCTAGTGCATTCTAGGGAAGCTCTTGAAATGCCTTCATCCGTATGCAGCTGTCTTTCTTCATCTCCATGAGAGCTAATGTCAGCACAGCTCTGGATCACCTCCTTATTCAGAACAGTGTCTGCAAACAGAAATCGTTGACTCCCTGAAAAATGACAGTCATTTCCGTCATGTCTGACTCATTGCAATCCTAGGGACTGTAGCCCACCAGTCTCCCCCATCCATGGGATTTTCAAGAAAGAGTACTGGAGTGGGTTGCTATTTCCTTCTCCAGGGGATCTTCCCCACCCAAGGATCAAACCAGCATCTCCTGCCCTGGGAGGCAGATTCTTTACCACTGAGCCACCAAGGAAGCCCTTAATAACTCCATGTAGGCAGCTGCTAATAATGACTGGAGGTGCAGAGTATTAGGAAATGAGTTGCTTTTGTAGGAGCATCTGGTCAAAAAGCATTAAAATATTCTTTATTTGTTTAATTTTCATTTTCATTTGAGTCAGGTCCAGCTTTCAGTTTTGTGAACATCCACTTCCCATCTCTTTGTTCCTGGAGTGGCAGGAAATCACCTGCAGGGCTGGCCACTCTGGGTGGTAATGGACAACACGTGGAGCACATACCAAGGGTGGAATATTTTGGGGAACTGACAGCTCTTTAAGCAAGGAGTTTCGTGGCATTTCCCCAACACATGGAACATAGCCTGACATGGAGTAAAGCCTAAGGTCTCCATTTGGAACTTTGGATGCACAACAAAATCAGCTGGGGGATTTGCAAAGACATGGATGCCTGAGTTCGTTCCTCAGGGGTTCTGATGTAATTGGTCTAGACTGTGACCTGGCGGGACTTCCTCAGTGGCTCTGAGGGAAAGAATTAATCTGCCAGTGCAGGAGATGCCAATTCAATCCCTGGTCAGGAAGATACCCTGGAGGAAGAAATGGCAACCCACTCCAGTATTCTTGTATGGGAAATCCCATGGGCTGAGCAGCCTGGTGGGCTACAGTACGTGGGGTCACAGAGTTGGACATGACTGAGCACGCATGCTTGCAAGCTGGTTGCACATTTTGTGACCTGGCACAGGGATTTCCAAAAGCTCCTCTGAGGATTTTGGTGGACAGTGAAATTGGTAAAGTACTCTCCAAAGCACAATTTGTTTCCTAAAGGCACCTAAGTTTGAGGTTCAGAGTAGGTGTAAAAGTGAATTTGCACTTACTTTTAAACAAAGAATAGTGGATCTCTTTGATGAGGATTTCCCTTGTAGCTGAGCTGGTAAATAATCCACCTGCAATGCAGGAGACCCTGGTTCAATTCCTGGGTTGGGAATATTTGCTGGAGACGGGATAAGCTCCTCCTTCAGACTTTGATTTCTACCTTCCCCGTCAGGCACAACTAATCCAAAAATTAATGTTTTTCTCTTTTTTTAGTAATATTATAGTTGATGTTGGCTTCCCAGTTGGCTCAGCAATAAAGAATCTGCTTGCCAATATAGGAGACATGAGTTCTATTGCTGGGTGGGGAAGATCTCCTGGAGGAGGAATGGCAACCCACTCCAGTATTCCCTGGAGAATCCCATGGACAGAGGAGCCTGGCAGGTTACAGTCCATAGGTCGCAAAGAGTTGGACACGACTGAGAACATATCGTATCCAAGCTCCCTGGCTCTCAGGAAGGTTATGTCACTGCATGACTTAACAAAGTCCCAAGTCTGTTCTCGAGGAGGTGGGCACAGAGGGAGCTTGGACCTGCTGACATTGTCAAAACCTGCTTCTCGATTTATAATATCGATTAAGGAGACCAAAAGTTCTGAAATTCAGAAAGAATGCTTTGAAAAAACAATCATTTTTCAGTGACTCAAATGGCAGTAATCACTTTGAGAATTCAGTAACATATACTCAAGAACAGGATTAAAAAATAAAATTGATGGGCTTTATTTCAAACTTAATGTGATTAATATTATTTTATCATCTCTGGAGGAATAAGAAGAGTGTGCTTTAAATAACATAAGCAAAAATAAACCCTCATTTTCCCAAGTCCCTTGCAAGGGAAATATACTTTATCTCCATGTTGATATTTTCTCAAAATTCTGACATTTTCTAGAACTCTGCTTACAATTATAGCCATGTACATCAGAAGTTTAGGCTATGAATTGAAATACCACAGCAGGGGCATGACTTTTTCATTCAAATAATATCTAGGTATGTGCCAATTTGCATAGATGATTGTCTAGTTTAAATCATCTGATTCCAAATTGCTTAGGTTTTTATTCATAGCTAGAATTCGAGGAAGCGTGCACACACATACAAACACACACACACACTGTTATAGCTGAAACTTAGACCAGATATTCACACACTGACATTACAGAGCATCAGTCACTAATGAAAGTGAATCTCTAGGAAGAATTCTGTATGATCTGTGGACAATTTATACTCCCTGATGAAAAGTCTAAGCAGACTTAGAAAAGTACATATTCTAAATTCCAATATTAACCCAAAGCACAAGATTTGAATGCTATTTAACAGTATTATTTAATGGTGTGTGTGAAACAGACATTGTAATTTGCTAAATTAGTTTGCTTAAAAAAATGCATTGTGTAAAGAAACACTATGACAATTGTACTAATATCTTAAATCTATTAAGCATATCACTACATTCTAAAATATTACAAGGTGCAAATCACAGTTAGACTTCACAGTACATGCAAGATCCTAAATAGATGCATCTGTGAGTGTCCTCAAAACCATTCTTCTAGGATGAAATAACCTTAGTCGGCTGTAACCCATGAGTGTTCATTTCTGTACCTCTCCCATATGAAGAGTTTCATATATTTTCTTAAGACAGCTTTGATGAAACATGTTTCATCTTCCTTTATCAGTAGAGAGTGTTGCTGTCTCAAGTCTTGAAGCGATTTGCAAGAGCACATGACAACATGCCTGCTTTGGATGCTTCTATTGGAATTCTGAAAAGTGGAGTGAAAGGCAATACTTCCAGTAGAATCCTTGAAGGAGGAGGGCTTCTGTGAGCTAGTTTTGAACTTGTCATTACACTGGATGGAAACTTCATTTTTTTCCTGCCCAAGTTGCCAGCGTGTGTTTGATCTGGACAGAGCACAACCAGGAACTCATCTACCTCCTCCTTCCTAGTTTTCTGTCTCAAGCATGAAAAACTATTCAGTTAACCTCCTCCTTTTTAGGGGCAGCAAAGCACAATAAATGCTTTCACATTTAGCAGAGACTTAGAAATAATAGTATCAATGAGTCAGGCTTGGTTCTCTATTGATTGATGGCCTCGCTTACGCAAGAAAATGAGTAGATGTAGTGCAAAGCACTTTATTAATCATTTTTAAACTCCAAGTTTCTGAATGGCACTCTTTCATTATCCTTCTAAGTGAAATCAAATAACGTACTTTATTTGCCTATATATCTTAAAATCGAGAAAAAAATTAATGCCCTACATTCGTATCAGATGATTCTTCAGTGGTTTAAAAATGAGTGGCATGCTGGATTTATTTCCATTAATGAGTCCAGCCATTAACAAACCACAGAAGCAAGGTCTCATTTCTGCTCATAGCTGGCGGCTTACTGCCAGTGATAACCAAGAAGTCTCTCTTCCTATAATCAATCAATCAGTCAATCGAAGCTTTTATGAAATCATTGCAATGGCCTTAATTGAACTCAAAATTCTGAAAAACCTCATGGGATATCTGAGCTGTACAAATTTGAAGATATTCACAAAGCAGAGGTAAAAATGGATCCCTAATGCTTCAACGCTATTTCAGTTCAGAAGCCTGTAAAGCTGATACCTTATCAAAGAGCTTTAGTGTCAATAACTAAAACTCATCAGCTTGCTTTTATGAAAAAGTACAGATGACAAGATGGCCCTCACATTTGTACAAGTATATATAGTAGACATTGACCACAGAAAAGAAAAAAAAGTCAGTTGCAGACCTGGAAAGTTCACGGGAATATATTGTTTATGTGTTGCCAAGTTTGGCTATACAACAATTATTAGCCTTTCAATGTTGAATGTTCCCAAGTACCTGGAGTGTAGTAGACAGTCTAGAAATGAATTAAGAGGAAAAGTTAAATAAGATTTGGAATATGGAGAAAATAACTTTTAAAGAAAACAAATCAGCTTACAAAGAAAGATGTGTATAAGAGACAGATCTTCCCCACCCAAGGATCAAACCAGCATCTCCTGCCCTGGGAGGCAGATTCTTTACCACTGAGCCACCAAGGAAGCCCTTAATAACTCCATGTAGGCAGCTGCTAATAATGACTGGAGGTGCAGAGTATTAGGNAACAAAAAAAAAAAAAAAAAAAAAAAACAACTTCAACAGAGGTGAAAATTACAAAAAGCAAAAAAATGAAAATGAAAACAAAAAATATTTGCCAAGGGGAAACACACTCCAGATAAAAATAAACAAAATTCTCTTTGCATTTATGTACTCCTAATTTTTCCACTGGGTACATTTGCACAATTGGAATTAGGGGGGAAAAAAATCAAATTTCCACTAGCACATTTGTCAGAAGAAGAAAAAGGAAAAAAGCACCATAGGTCAAGTCTCATAGAGAGAATGCCAAATGTCTTTGTGTCCAGTTATTCATGGTTTCAGATAATTGTACAGAAAATATCAAATTTGCATAGTGTGATTATTGCTGATTATTTATCTAGCAGTCAAAATGTTTCAGTGGTTCCTAGGATGACAGATTGACAAGTCCTTAAAACTCATTCATTTTATGAAATTTGCATGTAATTAGGCAATAATGAAGGGATGTTTGTGGACAGAGGATTATACTACAATATGCTGGAAGCAATTCAAATGCTTGACAAAGTGTTAACATTATCTTCAGATTCAACCAAGCCTTAAATGTTTGGCTCAAAATCATGAAATGTATGAATTGGGAAAGAAGATTTAGAAAATTATCAATGGTGTGAAATGCATTTTTTGTTTCACTTTTTAAAACAGATTCACTCATAGAATTAACTATACTGGGAACTACCGCCACATTCTAATTAGCCAGTCATGGTCTAGGATTTGAGGAGCAAAGGTAGGGGAAAGCCAGCTTGAGGAAGTGAGAAAGGGATAGTCCAGAGTGTCCCCAGTCTTGTGGGTGAGCCACACCTTAGCCCCTCTCAAGGTATGTGACCTTGGACATGTTACACCTGAACCCCAGTACCTGTAGCTCCTACACTATATAGATTTGAGATGATAATCTATTTCCTTGTCTGAAAAATGCACATTTTCTGTGCATTTATAATCATTTTTAAAAACATGGATGCTTCTTGCCATTGAGGTTTTCATTTAAGGTAATAACTGCATTTCCTTTGTCCAATCCTGGGGGGAAAAAAAAGAAAAAAAGTTGAATATTTCAATTCATGGCATCTTTGAATTAAAGAAATTTTGTATTTATAAAGTGAAAAGCACAAAGCCTGATATTAAAAGTGCATCCTTAAAAAATGATACCTATTATTCCATGGTCTTCTTCCTGCTGAAATCCTGTGCCATTGCTTCTTCAGGGTTGAGATGGACATTATCAAATCTGCATTTGAAAGTTATAGATTGTATCTGATCTTCATACAGAAATGTCTTTTCAAGTAATTGATGTATATTATGTAAAATGACTTCTTTCAAAACCAGACTACCTGAAATATTGGGTTATTATAGTAATTTAAATCAATGAAAATCTTAACAAAGGTTCAAGGAAAGTTGTAAGAGGAATAAAAGTTATTTCTTTTGACTGCTGGATCCATGGATTATAACTTGATCAAAGAAGATATGTGATTTTACTAAGGACTTTCAGTGTTGGGTGGTAGGGGTGAAAGAAGAGGACCACACTTTGAAACTCAAAATAGTAAATGGCATCTCTGTGCAAATTTTTCAGTTCAGTTCAGTCACTCATCATGTACAGCTCTTTGCGACCCCATGGACTGCAACACGCCTGGCCTCCCTGTCCATCACCAACTCCTGGAGTTTACCCAAACTCACGTCCATTGAGTTGGTGATGCCATCCAACCATCTCATCCTCTGTCGTCCCCTTCTCCTACTGCCTTCAATCTCACCCAGCATCAGAGTCTTTTCAAATGAGTCAGCTCTTCCCATCGGGTGGCCAAAGTACTGGAGTTTCCGCTTCAACATCAGTCCTTCCAATGAATATTCAAGACTGATCACCTTTAGGATGGACTGGTGGATCTCCTTGCACTCCAAGGGACTCTCAAGAGTCTTCTCCAACACCAGTTCAAAAGCTTCAATTCTTCTGCACTCAGCTTTCTTTATAGTCCAACTCTCACATCCATCCATGACTACTGGAAAAATCATAGCCTTGACTAGACGGATCTTTGTTGGCAAAGTAATGTCTCTGCTTTTTAATATACTGTCCAGGTTGATTATAACTTTCCTTCCAAGGAGTAAATGTCTTTTAATTTCATGACTGCAGTCACCATCTCCAGAAAGTCAGCCACTGTTTCTACTGTTTCCCCCTCTATTTTCCATGAGGTGATGGGACCGGGTGCCATGATCTTAGTTTTCTGAATGCAAATTGTAGAAGGCCTTGAATGCCATTCCAGGTCTGGGAGAGTCTTCATGTGCTTTACATCAGGAAACTCACCTGCTCATCCATATAGGCCAAGTGATTTCAAATTTTAAGAACTCCTCAAAATCCATCCACTGATATACCTTTACATCTCTTTCCATAACTCATAGGTATTGCAGGTAAATTGTAAGCATTATATTTCAATACTGAAATCTGATCAAAATACTAAACAGATTGTTATTGTTGTTTAGTCGCTCAGTTGTGTCCGACTCTTTTCCAACCCCATGGACTATAGCTTGCCAGGCTCTTCTGTCCATGGTATTTCCCAGGCAAGAGTACTGGAATGGGTTGCCATTTCCTACTCCAGGGGTTCCTCTCAACTGAGGGATCAAACCCATATCTCCTACATTGGCAGGAGGATTCTTTACCACTGAGCCACCAAGAAAGCCCACTAAACAATCTAGGAAATATCTATCTTAACCAGAGACTGTAAGGCCCTTTCATTGAGAAGGTTAAATTCAAGGTTAATTAGTCATGGTAAACTAGTAATTATAAAAGAGAGCCCACAGTCCTAGGATCATCTGTCAACATAAAAACTCCTAAGTAGGTTGTTAGCAAGGATTTTCTCCATATAGACACTTAAGATCCCACCAGCCACAAACTCTCTGAATCCTTGCCAGATTCAAGCAACCAGTCTTAAGTGAAAGAAAGAGAAAAAGCTGGAGGATGGGATAAGCCATATTTTCAAAGCTGAGGTCCAGTAAGAAAATAGAGCATTGCCAACCACATTTCAAGAACTAGAATCTGGTCAGGCCTAGCAAGCATGCAAAACTAATCTCTAGACTTGTGCTTAGCAGGACAAGGACACAGAGTTCAGAGAATACAGCTCAGTTTCCGTCACAGTCAAGTCTGTGTATTCTAACAGCTGACCTGGGCTGATCATTCTGTCCATTGACTTCTATCTAACTCTTTGAAGCAAACTTCTTGATGAGAATCAGCTATGTTGGTATCTCTAGCTACTTGTGGCCCTAGTGGCTCAGAAAGTAAATAAAAATCATGAGAACTGGAAACAGTTATATGAAACAAACTGAACAACCTAGAAGAAATGGGCACATTTCTACATTTCTAGAAGCATACAAACAGCCAAGATTGTATCAGGAAGAAATAGACAATCTGAAAAGACTGATAACTAATAGTAATACTGAATTGGTATTAAAAAAAAAAAAAAGAAAGAAACAGAGAAAACAAAAGTCTTGTCTTCACAGGGGAATTCTACCGAATATATTAAAAAGGATTAATACCTATCCTTCTTGAACTATTCCAATAAAATTATGGGAATGGAACACTCGCAAACTCACCCTGTGAAGCTACCATTCAGTTCAGTTCAGTCACTTAGTCGTGTCCGACTCTTTGCGACCCCATGAATTGCAGCACGCCAGGCCTCCCTGTCCATCACCATCTCCTGGAGTTCACTCAAACTCATGTCCATTGAGTCAGTGATGCCATCTAGCCATCTCATCCTCTGTCGTCCCCTNCCAGTTCTAACTGTTGCTTCCTGACCTGCATACAGATTTCTCAAGAGGCAGGTCAGGTGGTCTGCTATTATCATCTCTTTCAGAATTTCCACAGTTTATTGTGATCCACACCTGACACTAAACCAGACAAAGACAGTACAAATACATGTGTGTACATAAAATGTACGTATGCTCACAGGAATCTGGTCTGCTGATGTGCTCTTTTGTTTGTTATGTTTATTATTAAGGCTGTTCCATTGGTAACAGGAAAAAAGATGGAGAGGTCAAGAGGAGGAGAAATGGGAAGAGATACTGGGAGTGAAAGCAAACATTTATTGTGCATCTACCATACATCATTCACTCATCTCATCACTCTTGCACTAAATTCTCACAGTAATTATATGCTGGTTCCCATCATTCTACAGAGAAGAAAACCGAGCCTGTGTTCAACAGATCTCTTGGAGTCTAACAGCTCATCTGAGATCTTCAGAACCAGATGTATCCAGTGCTAACATCTAACATCTTAACTGGTCTTCCCTGGTGGCTCAGATGGTAAAGAATCTGTCTGCAATGCAAGTGACCTGGGTTGGATCCCTGGGCCGGGAAGATCCCCTGGAGAAAGGAATGGCAACCCATTCCAGTATTCTTGCCTGGAGAATCCCATGGACAGAGGAGCCTGGTGGGCTACAGTCCATATCGCAAAGATGTGGACACAACTGAGCACACACGCACTCATGAAGTCTTAACTGCTTCTCATNGCAACCCATTCCAGTATTCTTGCCTGGAGAATCCCATGGACAGAGGAGCCTGGTGGGCTACAGTCCATATCGCAAAGATGTGGACACAACTGAGCACACACGCACTCATGAAGTCTTAACTGCTTCTCATATCAGGTTCCCTGATTATGTACAATTTTTACAGTAAGAAAATATGTTTACTAAATCATATTCACTTGCAAATCATATACATCAAATGCAAAGTACACAAACACCTTATGTAATGACAAATATAATGAAAGTCTTGTTTTGAAAGGTAGTAGATTGAATCCTATGAAACTGATTTTATTTTGAGTCAAAAATGGTCAAATATGGGCAATTTCATATGGCTTAACTTACTTCTCACCTCAGAGTTAAGGTAGAGCTTGGCTCTGGGCTTGGATTCCATGCAGGTAGGTCCACGTCGTGAAACTGCCTCCAAGGTACACACAGAGGCCTGACCAGCCTGGAGATCCTGATCAAGCCCAACAAGGACAAAGATTTCCATTTACGAGGCTGCAGCTGAGGAGGGTCTTCAAAAGTATTTACATATTCTTTGCCAGTGATGTGTTTCATATTTGGGTACAAAATATAAATAGGCTGAAAAATATTTATTTGTTAGTTTAGGGAATTTAGAACCTGGGTAAAATGCCAAGTTTAACAGCCCAAGAGACTAAAATGCTTTATGTATTCACCTGCCTACAAATGGAGCTTGGGGCCAGCAGCGCTGGCCTCCTCCAGGACTCTGCTTTTCCTGTGGGTTTGAACAATAAAGGGAAAGAACTGTTCTTCACCATAAAGAAATCCACTGATCTTGGGGTGATCTGGTTCATGACCTCTGGTCCGAGACACCAGGATTAGTGTCAGTTTTAATGGTCACTGGTCTGAAATTCCCATTATCTGTCACTGGACACTCTATAGAGGATCATCTCCATGTATGAAGTGGCCCAGAAACTACTAACCAGCAAAGTGAATCAACTATACATATACTGGTCAGGAGTTTCTGGACCACTTAGAACTTGGAGATGACCATCTATAGACTGTAGAAACTAACACAACATCCTCAAGCAATGGTACTCTAATAAAAATTAATTAAAAATGAAAAAGAAAAGAAAAAAGAAACTACTAAGCAGCAGAAACTATTAACTAGAGAAACTAGTAGTGAGCATTCACAGTGGGAACTCACTGAGAAAGGTCTGTCAGAAAGCTGAGAACCTGGAGCCAACTCAGGGACATGGTCCCCTCATGATGCTCTGGATGCTGTCATCCTTACTTGTACCCTCTCACAGATGGAGGTGCATCCAGGGTGGAGGGTTGGGTGTTTTATGCTGATCTTGGGGGCGTGAACCTAGGCAAAGGTCACTGCTCGGCCTTACCTTATGAAGCCGCTGGAAGAATGGGAAACTGAACCAGAGCCTGGGAGAGCTGAACATTGCAGACAATTCCCAGAGATTCCTATTACCCCATCTGTGATTTGGGACAGTGGACCTTCCAAGAACCTTCTCCAAAGCAGACTGTTCTCCCAGCCTCCTGGAGGGAAAACACAAAGTTTGACATTATCAAAAGGCATATTATGAGCTTTCCTGGTGGCTCTGTGGTAAAGAATGTGCCTGTCAATGCAGGAGACATGGGTTTGAACCCTGACTCGGGAAGATCCCTTCGAGGAGGAAATGGCAACCCACTCCAGTATTCTTGCCTTAGAAACTCCATGGACAGAGGAACCTGGAGGGCTGCAGTCCATGGGGTCGCAAAGAGTCAGACATGACTGAGCATCTTAACAACAACAGTTCAATGCAATCACTTACAGCAAACCCAGGATACTAACATATCCTGCAAGTATCCATTCTTTCAACTGATTTTTGGAGATCAACCTGCTTCCATAATTCCATACCAAACAAGAGAATATCTAGTGCAGTTTATGGCACGATTTGGAACATGCTTTCAATACAGAGGAATCATGTCCGACTAATTCATTCAACAAATATTTAGCTGTTCAACAAATATTTATTGAATGTGTTCTCCGTGCCAGGCTCTGTCCTAAGTTCTGGAGATAAACCCTGTCCCTTGAGGATCTTATGTTCTAATCTTAGTAGAGCTCTTTGATGAGGGCAGGAGGTGTTTACAAATAAGCAAATAAACAAGAGACAGCTGCTGGTCCTGATGCAGGCAGATTGAAAAGTAGTCTGCAAAAATCCCAGGCAAGATAAATGTTCAAAATGGAAGTGATTTGGTTTCAGAGTAAAGTGTGGCTATGGATAAATGACCAGCTCAGAAAAGGGGATCAAAGAATAGAAACGAATGAGAAACTGTGAACTAGAACTACTCAAAGAATAATTCTGCAACCCAGATTATTTTTTGAAACAATTTGGAAAGTTGCTGCTGTTGCTCAGCTGCTCCAAGTAGCATAACGCTAAATTGCTAACCAGGAAACCCAGGAAGGATTTGAAAAGTGGCCGATGAACTTTGATCGAAACAACAATAAGGGAGACATTCCAGAGTGAGAAGAAATCAGCCAAAGTCTGCTCCCAGTGACTTTCTATCAGTTTTCGTTCCTTCAGACCATCCAGACGTGATTCTAAGGCTATGGTCTGAAGCTCACTCCCATCCAGCCCACACTTCACCTCTCGGAAATAATTCCAGGATTTAGGACATGCTTCAGTGGCACCCCACTCCAGTACTCTTGCCTGGAAAATCCCACAGATGGAGGAGCCTGGTAGGCTGCAGTCCATGGGGTCGCTGGGAGTCGGACATGACTGAGCGACTTTCCTTTCATTTTCCACTTTCCACTTTCATGCATTGGAGAAGGAAATGGCAACCCACTCCAGTGTTCTTGCCTGGAGAAGCCCAGGGACAGAGGAGCCTGGTGGGCTGCTGTCTATGAGGTCACACAGAGTAGGACATGACTGACGTGACTTAGCAGCAGCAGCAGCAGTAGGAAAGTAATGGGAGACAAAAACAGAAAACAGAACCAAACCATCACAGAACTCTTGTACATTTGCTAGCACAAATGGATTAGCTTTGCCTCGTCATGGCCAGGAAATGTTCATTGAATAAACTGTGCAAGGACATGGAGGCTTGTCCTATGAGGACAGAGTAAATAGAGAATATTCTATTTAAACATAAAGCCCATCATCTGGGTTAGTGAAGGCTATATGCATTTAAAGAATGTGGATGATCATTACTGATATTCCTATGAAATCTTAGAACTAAAATGCTCCCTTTACAGTTTACTGCGTGTGTGTTCTGTATATACATAGAAGATGTTCAGTGTGTGTATATAGGCTGATGGTTAATTGAAAACCACACAGAGCAAGTAGAAGAGGAGCTGCTTCATCAAGCTGAGAGTACCTTTAAGGAACTTGCTGGCACAGAGGTGATATAGTCTGACCATAGAAAATGACAGTGTTAGTTGCTGAGTTGCATCTGACTCCTTGCATCTCCATGGACTGTAGCCCACCAAGTTCCTCTATCCATGGGATTCTCCAGGCAAGAATAGTGGAGTGGGCAGCCATTCCCTTCTCCAGCGGATCTTCCCTACTCAAGGATCGAACCCGAGTCTCCTGCATAGCAGGCAAATTCTTTATTGTCTAAGCCACCAGGGAAATGCAACCACAGAAAAAGACTAAAAACTGAGCTCCAGAAAGTAATTTGCATAAATTATTGCAGGCAGAAGTTTGCTTGGGTGGTACAAATGAAGTTTGCTGGGAAAGGGGCAGGAAGAGATGTTGTTGTAACCATAGCAACATTTGTTGATCTATATTATGAATTTCACTCAAAGAAACACAGTTAAAGAGATGCATATTCTGACTTACGTATAATCTCTTATTTTTCCCTATAATAATTTCAAACTTGAAAATTTGTCTTAATAGATAACATTTTTATATGAGTTAGAATTTTTTTTAAGGCTAAAGGTGTAGAGGGAACTTCTCTCTTCTGTATCTGTCCCCAGTTGCAACATGTGTACAGATATGCATGTACACACACTTGTATCCTCCCCACAAAACCACAACACGGTCTGTAAGCCTTGCATCTTGCTTATATTCCCTTGAAAATTGTTCTGTACATGTGCATGAAGAATTCCCTTGCTTTTTGTAAAACTGTATAATATTCCGTTCTATAGACACAGAGCAATGCATTCAATAAGACCCTAGTGATGAATACTAGGTTATGCCTAACTTTTATTACAAATAATGCTGCAACAAATAAGTGATCTTATGTGAGGAAACCCATAGGGTAAAATTTTCCTAAAAGAAAATTTGCAGAGTCAAAAAATATGTACATTTGTGATTGTAGTAAATAGTAGATAAAAGGTCCCAGATTGCCTTCCAGTACAGTATAATTATTTATACCAATGATAGATAGCATTTCTTATGTTTCTATTTTACCATCCCCTCTAACACTAAATCCTGACAGAGCCCTGCAACTGGACTCTGAATGTTTGACCACATCATTAGCATATCCTGTGAACTCGTGATGGGAGGTATCGTTTCCCTTGACCTTGTTTGAGACTTTCAACAGAGAGCCAGCTTGTGTGTGGTGCTTGAGAAAAGTTATTTGATGTTGATAAGAATGATAAATGGCATTTTAATTTACCAAAACAGCAAATCAAGTTTCAGAAATCTAGATTCTCACTTAAAATAATACTCCATAACAACAGTTTCTCTGGCTATCCTTTTCCTGGGCAGCTAATATAAATACTTTCCATACATCAGTTGTGTTTAAATAGTATTCAGTTGGCATTTGTTATGTATTTTTATAACCCTCTGTTTGCACTGGTTCCTGAGTAAGGAAAGCAGATTTGCATTTGATAAAATATTTCATCCTCTATTTCCTCTGTGCTTTCCAATACACAAAATGCATTAATAAAACCTAAATTGTCTGTTAAAAATAAGAATGGCTAGGGTCCCCCAAAAGTGATGTATCACTATCACATGGATAGTCAGTACATCCCATGCTGTTATTCTAGCAGTCACAGACACCAAGATAATCTCACATGAGATGATTTCTGACATAGAGAGCAATTCATGGAGGCCTCCAAGTGAAATTTTACATCAGATCCTAATAACACATAGAATCATGACAATGGTTTATTTGAGATCTCATGACTCAAGGCTGGGCTGCAGAGAAGGCAGTTATGCATTCAACGCTTTCCTTTCTGAAAGCTCGCCTTGTCAGAGTCGATGCTGGGCAAATGATCAATGTGCATATAACTTCATAGAACAAACAACATGTCAAAATTGAGACAAATCTAAACTGAGAGCACTTACATGTGGGGAAATAAAATGCAGGTATCTAATGTAAACAACCACTGGAAAAAAAAAATCAAAATGAATGAATTTAGTTTAGAATTTTTAGCCATCACTCAGTCCAGGACACAAGCAGTCAGATCTCCTGCCACGGGAGGGCAGGTGGTAGAAATTTCTTTCTATGACTCCTTCAAAGAGCAAAAACTGAATGAGAGAGATAAGCTAAATAGGACTCAGAATATCTGTGACTGAAGCAGAGCAGAAGAGAGAGGTCAGAAAAGGTATAGATAGGAGAGAAGTCACGATGGGAAAGAAGCAAAAAGAGATAGGAAATGCAGTGCTCGGGAAGAAAAAGGGAAAATGCTAAGGAAATACCCTAGGCTGGAGGATAGAAGGGAGACCATAGGAAAAATAAGAGTTTACATTTTAAAAGGTTTTTTATAAAAGGGAAGCAGTCTATATGTACCTGCACATAAATTAAATCATAAATTCCACAAAATTATATGATGAGAAAATTCAAAGATTTAAAGAAGAGAACTGAAGATTTGTAGACCCATTAGCTTAAAAAATACCCTCATAATTGTTCTTTTTTTCCCCTCAATTAGATGAGATTGAAGACCTTCCCTCGTGGTCCAGTGGTTGGTCCCTCACCTTCCAGTGCAGGTGGGCCAGGTTTTACCCCTGATCGGAGAGCTAAGATCCGACATGCCTCACAACCAAAGAAACAAAACATAAAACAGAAGCAGACTTGTAACAAATTCAATAAAGTCTTTTAAAATGATCCACATCAAAACAAATTCTAAACAATTTTTAAAAAATGAAATCAAGGGAGTGATTGTAAAATACACCTTGTTTTTTGTAACTATTCTGATGATGCACGAGGATGATTTCAATTAATTGTAAAGAGTCAAAAGTGGATGGTTGATAGTTTTCAATCATCTCGCTATGACCCAAAGAATGTGATCTATTCCAGCAACATGGGGCTGTTAGTCAGGGTCCCGGCAGGAAGTAGATAGAGCACAAACCCCCAGTGCAAGCTGAATGAAGACGTTTCCAAACCCCTGGAAGGACCCAGGCAAGAAACCAGGCAGAGTGACGCATCTAGGGCTGGTCACAGCAGGGAGACAGCCCACAGCCAGGCCTTAGGGGCAAGGTGGGGGCAGAGCCGTCTGAATCACCCAAGAGAATTTATGACCTCCAGAGAGAAAACCGCTGCAGTCGAATTCAGCCCAGCAGAAAGCAGAAAAGGACCAATGACCGCAGGCCCCATCTTCCCTCCCTCTGATCTCTTCCCAGCTCTTTCCTCTGGAGGAAGCAAGTGGACCAAAGGACCAGGGAGCCATGAGTACAAGCCCATAAACGTTACTTCCCTGAGGTGAAAAGCAGGGTAGAGAGGTAGAGAGGGACTGCACAGCCTCATGGCCAGCTCCTAGCGCCAGGGATAATAAACTTTTGGAGAAATATGTTGAAAGTCAAAGTTACTTGTCCTGGAATCATTTGCATTGTTTACAGGAGTCAAGCTCCCTCAGAGCAACTTAGACAGTGAAGATGTCTGCATTCACCCTTTGTCCCAGGAGACCCCTTATGTAATAGGATTATTTCTTTCTTTTTTTTTGGAATATTATGTTGGTTTCTTTTTTTTTTTTTTTTT
>SJYV01025548.1:1303621-1315515 GCA_006410875.1 Neotragus pygmaeus
GGCACAGTGAAACTATTCTAGGGCAAGGAAACTGTTCTGTAGGATACCATAATGGTTGCTACCTGTCATTACACATTTATCAAAACCTGTAGATCAGTATAACACACACAAAAAATAACCCCTAATGCAATCTATAGATTTTAACTAGTAATAAATACTGTATTAATACTGGCTCATCAATTGTAACAACTGTGTCACACCAATGCAAAATGATAATAATGGATGCTGAGGGAAGATAGAAGGTTAAGGGAACTCTATCTTCCCACTCATTTTTTCTGTAATCATGGAACTGCTTTGAAATAACGAAGCTTATTCATTAAAACTGGTAAAGTACATATTGAAGAAAATGAATAAAATATTGCAAACATCTCATCTTCGAACCACTTATTTACAAGACAAAAATTGTCTAACGCATTTTAATAATGTGTCCACATTTTTCGTACTGGAGTTGAAGGATTTTCTGAACAGGCACTCAGGGGGCACAGTGGTAAAGAATTACCCACCAATGCAAGAGAAACAGGAGATGCAGTTTCGATCCCTGGGTGGGGAAGATTCCCCTGGAGCAGGAAATGGCAACTCACTCCAGTATTCTTGCTTAGAGAGTCCCATGGACAGAGAAATCTGTTGGGCTATAGGCTACAGGGTAGCAAAGAGTCAAACACGACTGAGCAACTAAGCACAACACAGCCCAACATCCTTCACAAATATATGGCAACTGAAAAGAATGACTCGGCGTCTCCTTAACGATAGATTTCTGGAAAGATTGGCCAACCCAGCTTCTCAAGAGATTCAGTCTTCCCCATGAACTGCATGTTTCCTGGCCAACAAAAATAATTAATTCTACATTACTAAAGCTTAACATTTCAGTAGTGAACATTCCAATCTAAGGTGGTGAAGAAATTACTAAATAAGTAATAGTGTTAGTATGCATAGGTTCACTACTCATTTTTAAAATATAAGTTCTACCCATTAAAAGTTCTTTATACAAATAAAGGAAGATGGAAAATTATATAAAACTTGAAAAATGTGGGTTCCTTCCACCATGATAACTGCACAGACTATCCAGAGATTATATGCATTGGGGAACACTGATACAAATTTAATCCATTGAGGTCTGACCTTCTAATGAGGGGCAAAAACAAACTATTAGAAACTTTGAGCTGTGTTCTAAGCGTTTTGAGTCAAATGTTTCCACATACCTATTGAAAACATTTTAGAGCAATAATTTTCTGGGCATGGCAGTTGCTGAAGTGGCAGGAAGTCATCTGATTTTCTACACTCACCAGAAAAATTCAAAGATTTCTGGCAAAAGATTGCAACTAATTCTTATAAAAGGAGTTAACCAAACAGAGTAAATTTTAGAAACCAGTGAAAGTACAGTGGTTCACTGTGAGCATTCTTTTGCCTATTTCATTGTTTTATTCATTTCACAAATATGTGGTGAAAGTGTCCCTCACTCAGTCATGTCTGACTCTTTTAGACGCTATGGACTATAGCCCGCCAGGCTCCTCTGTCCATGGGATTTCCCAGTCAGGAATACTGGAGTGGGTAAGCCATTCCCTTCCCAGGGGATCTTACTGACCCAGGAATTGAGCCCGTGTCTCCTAATTGAAGGCAGATTCTTTACCATCTGTGGTACCAGGGAAGCCTAGTAGTAGGTGCCCGGTACTCTTCTAGAAAATTGCTATACATTTGTGAAGAAATACAAATCTGCATTTTTTGTCTTGATTCTAGTTCCTGAAGTTTTATGCTAGAGAAGTTTAGGGTGGAATTAAACCCAGTATATATATATATATATATATATAGCCACCTGATTCAAAGAACCAACTCATTGGAAAAGACCTGGCTGCTTGGAAAGATTGAAAGCAAAAGGAGAAGGGGGCGGTAGAGGATGAGATGGTTAGAAATCATCACCAATTCAATGGATATGAGTTTGAGTAAACTCTTGGAGATAATGGTGGACGGGGGGCCTGGCAAGCTGCAGTCCATGGGGTCGCAAAGAGTCGGACACGACTGAGCAACTGAACAACAAATATATATATATGTATATTTATATATTTAGACTCCATAAACAAGATCTAATTTTTAAGATATCCCTGCCTTTTGAGAAAATCCAACATAGAGTTTTCTGTGAAAGTCTAAGAACAAAAGGAAGAAAAAAGGAAGTAAAAATTTTTTTAAAAAGAGAAAGACTAAATCAGGATTCAGTTAACTCGAGGAATTGTGAATGTGCAAGAAACTTTATTTTTAAATATTTGTAACACTGGAAATGCATTCATGTATGGAGGGCCTACTCTATGTTAGGCAATGTTGTAGTTCTCAAGAATAAAATAGTGAGCAAAAGATACGTAGTCTCAACTCCCGAGGAGCTTGCAGTCTACAATGGAAACAGGAGTTCATCACATGAAAACATCAATCTATTATTAGGAACTGCAAAGCATATTATTAAAGATGTCAAGGGAGCTGCTCAGGAAAGACTTTCCTGCAGAAATGACATTTGGACTCAGTGCAGGAGACCTGGGTGGGATCTCTGGGTCAGGAAGATCTTCTGAAGAGAATGAAAACCCATTCCAGCATTCTTGCCTGGAGAATCCCATGGTTCATGAGGAGCCTGGCAGGCTACAGTCCAGGGGGTTACGAAGAGTTGGATATGACTGAGCAACTAAAACTCACTTTCTCAGAAGAAGAGAAGTTGACACATTTTTAGAAAGGCTTTCTGTTTACATATTTTTGGTTGTACTGGGTCTTCATTGCTGCAAACAGGGGCTACTCTCTAATTGTGGTGCACTAGCTTGGAGAAGGCGATGGCACCCCACTCCAGTACTCTTGCCTGGAAAATCCCATGGACAGAGGAGCCTGGTGGGCTGCAGTCCATGGGGTCTCTAGGAGTTGGACATGACTGAGCGACTTCACTTTCACTTTTCACTTTCATGTATTGGAGAAGGAAATGGCAACTCACTCCAGCGTTTTTGCCTGGAGAATCCCAGGGACGGGCGAGCCTGGTGGGCTGCCGTCTCTGGGGTCACAGAGTCGGACACGACTGAAGCGACTCAGCAGCAGCAGCAGCTTCTTATTGCAGTGGCTTTTCTTGGTGGACTTCCCTGGTGGTCCAGTGGTGAGAAGTCCCCCTGCCAGTGCAGGGGACATGGGTTCGATCCCTGGTCCGAGAAGATTCCACATGCAGCAGGGCTGCAGGCACCACTAACTAAGCCCATGCACCACAACTACCAAGCCCCAGCTTAGAGCCCAGGCTCCGCAACAAGAAGTTGACACATTCTAATCAAAAAGAACCCTGACTTAAAGTAACATATATTCCAGCAGAAGTGTAACTGGAGGAAATCCCCTGGATGCTCGATGGTTAGGATTCCGAACTCTCACTGCCTGGGTTCAATCCCGGGTTGGGGAACTAAGATCCCACAGTCTACATGATGTGGCCAAAAAAAGAAAAAAGTGAAACTGGAGTGCTAAAGTGAATGAGAGGAATGGATGCAAAAAGTAAAGCCTGTATTCAGGATACATCTTAAAAATGAAAATATTTAATAGCTATGTAGCATGGACATGTGTGCATAAGCTGCCTTCTACATAAGATTTCATTTTTTATTTTCCTACTACCTGGAAAGTAGTGAACATTTCTGTTGACCTTTCGCCCATGGATTTGGCATTTACCTTCCTATTGCTAAATCGCTTCAGTCGTGTTCAACTCTTTGAAGCTTTATGGACTGTAGCCCGTCAGGCTCCTCAATCAGTTGGATTTTCCAGGCAACAATCTTGGAGTGGGTTGCCATTTCCTTCTCCAGGGGATCTTTTTGATGCAGGGATGGAACCCAGGTGTCTTACATCTCTTACATTGGTGTGCATTCTCCGTCACTTCAATCATGTCCAACTGTGTGACGCTATGGACTGTAGCCTGCCAGGTCCCTCTGTCCATGGGATTCTCAAAGGCAAGAATATCGGAGTGGGTTGCCATGCCCTCCTCCCGAGGATCTTCCCAACCCAGGGGTTGAACCCACGGCATCTCCTGAGTCTTCTGCATTGCAGGTGGATTCTTTACCACTGAACCACCTGGGAAGCCCACTGCATTGGCAAGCAGATTCTTTACCACTAGTGCCACGTGGGGCTTTTTCCTTGGTGATATCCAATTTTCTCACAAGAGGCTCACAATTTTAGATCGATAGCAAAGAAATGTTGGTTGTCAGAACAAGCCATCTTATCAAGGCATCTGCTTGCTGTTTGGATGACAGTAGCAGAATTGTCACTTTATTAATATTTAACAATTGAAATTTTATTTCCAAAAAAGGTACAATGTGCACACGACAATCATTTGGACACATATACTTGCACATAAAGAAAAATGGGAGATTACAGCTTGAGAAAGGGGCTGATCATTCTGGGTGGTTTTTGCTAGCATAAGGAAACTGATTCTGTCCCTATGGTGCCCTTCAAAGAGTTGGAGCAGAGAGCAGAATAGGAAATGAAGTGAGTTCAGTGACCCTCGCTGGCCTGAACCACAGGAGCCAGTAAACACAGGATTTCCACTCTATTCATAGCCTGCTTTGTGGTGGCCTTTTGCTATCTTTGTACAAGCGAGACTTTCCCCCTAAAAAAACAATAAATATATTGATATGGATACATACAATGGCTTTCTTGTATACTACCATGTTATTTTGAATTATTGCCACAAGGATTGAGGAGCAGTGTACAGTTTTAAAAACAGATTTGAAATAGAGTGCAAGCAAGTCATGTGATTTGGGGGAGGGAGGGTTATTAATAATAAAACTGCACTTTCTTCACCTAGCTCTCCTTGAAGAATGATATAAAATGCAGCTTTCACCCAAGCCTATAATTTTCAGTGTAATGGAGCTGCACCTTTTGTCACATATCAGAAACAGTGCTTAAGGAAAGAGATTATGAGCACAGTCGTATCATGATGTCGTACAAGAGAGGCTAGCCCTTGTCACCTGGATTGGTTTTCACATCAGTCTGGAAACTTCTTTACCAACACTGATAAAAGGTTTAAATGACATTTGTGTCCTTCCCTAAAATGATACGTGTATGAACATATTATAAACTGGACTATAAGCGTAGAAAATCACATCTAAGTACCAAAGTGCCAATGATCAAGCATCATATCCTTGTAAAGATTGTTTTGCTTTGTTTTTCTATAACCAGAGATTTCTAGATCTTCAAAAAGAACTCCTTAGGCAAAAATACATGCATAGTTTCATTCAGTTTTACTAGTATTGGACATGAGATTGACTTTCAAAAACTTTCCTTAGAGATGAAGAAAGAGCTCAAGTTAAATTAGCATATGCAGATTAAAGAAAGGAAAGGGCTGAAGACCCAGGCATTACAAAACATTTGAGTAAATGAGCATGCAGTGTTCTGACTTTTAAAAAATTTTTACATTTTTAATTTCATCTTCAAAAATGTAGTTCAAAGACTCAAGACTGAGCGTCAAGAAAATACTTCAAATAGAGCCGAGGAGTCCTGATTCTGGCCATGACAGAGTAGCAAATATTGAAATAACCTCTCTTTATAAGAAACCCTAACACTGGACAAAGTTTTTAAAATAACCATTTTCAGAATTGATGCTTTTAAACCATGGTGCTGGAGAAGACTCTTGAGAGTCCCTTGGACTGTGAGATCAAACCAGTCAATCAGAAAGGAAATCAACCCTGAATATTCATTAGAAGGACTGATGCTGAAACTGAAGCTCCAGTACTTTGGGCACCTGATGTGAAGAGCTGACTTATTGGAAAAGACCCTGGTGCTGGGAAAGATTGAAGGCAGGAGGGGAGGGGGGCAGCAGAGGATGAGATGGTTAGATGGCACCACCAACTTAATGGACATGAATTTGAACAAACTCAAGGAGATAGTGAAGAAGAGCCTGACTTGCTGAAGTTCATGGGATCTCAAAGAGTTGGACTCAACTTACTGACTGAACAGCAAAATAACAGCTTCTTACAAAATAAGATGTGCTTTTATCATACAGTCCAACAGTAACACTCCTTGATATCTATCCAAATGAAGATCGAACTAAACTATGCCTGGATTCTTGACTCCTGAAAATTGTGAGATAATAAATGAGTGTTTTTGAACCCACTGCATTTGTGGAAACTTACTGTACTGAGAGAGGAAACTAATAGAAAGTCAGACCTAAAAATTACTGAAAGGTGCTATTTATATAAAGTTCTGGATCAGGCAACATGGATTATGGGGGAAGGTTAAGAACACTGGATGCCTCTGCTAGAGGAGTGAATTGACTGGGAGGAGGCCTGAGGGAACTTTTCAGGGTGATGGAGATTTTGAAACAATACACTTAAGATCTGTGTGTTTCATAGTCTTAAATACATCTCAAAAGTCAAACTTGTATTTCTCTGAACCTCATTTCAGCAATGCCACTGTTGTCTGGTATTACTCAATGCAGGCTCATCTAAAGCCCTCCAGCTCACCTCACCCAAATTATTTCTAGTCATTCATGGGAGTATGGGTTGGCTGGTTTACCAAATCAATTTTCACATCAAGATTATTTTTAATCTAAAACAAAATGTAGGTAATGAGCAGTCTTTTAAGACATCTGGAAGTTTATGTTTTACAAACCATGCAACGGCCTAGTGGTGCAGCAGATAAGACTCTGAGCTCCCAGTGTGGGGGCCCAGGTTTGATCCCTGGTCAGGGAACTAAATCCTACATGCCACAACTAAGACCCAGCACAGAAAAATAAATAAATAGTAAAAATTAAAACCACACAAAAGATGAGTTGTGTGACCCCAAAACATGTTTTACAATTACATACCAAAGTCAGTAAACTGTGGCCACGAAGATAAAAGTTACCTGTTACCTATTTATAGCAATGTCATGTACACATGATAAATATCACGTGGGATAGCATACTGTGAAACACATTTTCCTATAAGATGACTACTTCAAATATTGGCTTAAAATAAGCATCTGAAGTGTTTAGGATCCCTCTAGCCTCTCCATGCTTGACCTTCTAGAGAGGATTATGGCTGGTAGGATAAAATCTTCTCTTATAACCGTAGTCTCATTGTTGCTGTTCGGTTGCTAAGTCGTGTCCAACTCTGCAACACCCGTGGACTATAGCCCTCCAGGCTCCTCTCTCCGAGGAATTTCCCAGGCAAGAGTACTGAAGTGGGCTGCCATTTCCTTTTCCAGGGGATCTTCCCAACCCAGGGATTGAACCCGGGTCTCCTGTGCCTCTTGCATTGCAGGTGGATTCTTTATTGCCGAGCCACGTTGGGAAGCCCTTATCAATTATCATCATAATATTGATTATTCTGTCTCCCCCACTCACTAATGGTGTGAATTGGACAAATCATCTAGTCTTTAGAGACACACCTTCCATTCTTAAGACAGGTATAACAATAGTACACATTTCAGGGTTGTCTTGAAAATGAAATGAAATGAAATAAAAATATAGGCACAAAAAGGTCCATAGCAAGCACTTAGTAATAAGAGTTCTTTTCTTTCTTCCGTCTCTTCCTCTCCTCCCCAGCTCTACACCATTTCTATACTCATATGTAAATGTTCAAAATTATCAATTATTTGGATTCAAATATTTTGTCCTAAATATTGCCTTTTGATGTACATTTCATTCTTAACTATTAAATGAAATGCTAGGGGTAAACAAAAAAGAACATTGTTTTCAAAGGGGTCCAGTAACTAATTTCTAAAAGTTAATCTTTTACTCCAATGAGGAGGATTTCTCTTTTTCTCTGTTGAGAAGTCTTATTTTTTAACATTATAGCTGATATTCACATATGACAGGACTTTGGCCTAGGAGTTTGGCTTGTGGAAAGTCACATTAAATTCCTTGACACAAAACTCTTATTTATAGGATCTATTATTTTGATAAGGACAAGTCTCATATCGGACAACATAATACTCAAGAAGGAATCCTAAGAGTGAATGCTTCAGAAGGGAATCAATGCAGCTGTAATTCTGCAGAATAGCTGGTCAAAGTAGGAGTTCTTGAAAACAATGGGGTTATTTAAATTCCACCTTGAAAACTGAGTGACAGTTTGCCCTGGGAACTATTGTGTTTCAAATTCCGTCTCAGGACAGGCCCTGCCTTCCCACAGGCCACTGAAAAGCCTTTTATTTTGTCATCCTCTTCTAAAAGCTCCTTCAAAACCTTCCCAACAAACCAGGATTTTCTGCCATCAAAAACAAAAGCTATTTTTTTTTTTAAAGGAAAGAAAATATTACCTCCTTCGAGTTAAGCTTCATGACACTGAGAATTCTAATAAATTCTTGGCAGATTTCGGAGACTACACAACTTGAAAACTTAAAAAATTTGTCATGTATCTAATTGTCTTCATTTCTTTTTCTTTGCTGTTTGTACTGTCCAGTTAATCTACAGAAAAACTAGATAACACTCTAAGAGTAAATGCAGCCATTTAATAAAATCAAGCACCTCAGAGTGAAACTTGATGGAGAATCTGTTTAAGAACCACCCACTTAAATTGAATTTTCTAGTCATAAAATTTTTAGAATAATTACATTTTGGCAGGTGCTCTCAGAAATTACCTCCCTAACAAACACTAATTGTTTAGAAAGAGTATTGTATATAGTATATAAACATAAATACACACACATACAAAGTCTGTAAGGTGCTACTTACTATTTTCATTAAAAACTGTTTCCATATTCAAGAGGTACAACTTCTGAGAACCAGGACCAGCTCTAAAATTAACACTAAGACTTAAGAGTGATTGTATTTTGCAAATCAACCCAAAAATACTCTTTCCCAAAGTCACCTCCAAGAAGAAATGTGAAGCACACAGGCCTTCAACAAGATTCTGGTTTACTGCCCAGACTGGAGGAGCCTCCTCCACACACAGGGAAAATACAAAAATAAAGACCAGTTTGCTAAAAAGAAAATACTTATTTAAAGAAAGTAAACTAAAATAGGCATAAGTGAATATTTCTTGAACAGTTCCTAAAACAACATCTCAATTAGGAATTTTTAATTAAAGGCATTGTTATTTTAAAAATGTTCTGCTTTCTATGTTTTTATTTTGAAGTATAAATAAGTATACTTAAAGTATAGTTGATTTATGGAAGTGTAATTGATTTATGATATTATATTAGTTTCAAGTGTACAGCATAGAGATTCAGAATTTTGATAGATCATACCACATTAAATATTATTATGAAATAATGCCTGAAATCCCCAGTGCTGAATAGTACATCCTTGTTGCTAATGCAGTTTATACATAATTTGTATTTTGTAATCTATTAACCACTGTCTTGCCCCTCCCCACCTTTTTTATGGAATTCAAAGTGCTTTATTCATTTATTGCAGTAAGTGAGATTTTAGTTCCTTGAGCAGGGACTAAACAGAATATTATTTAGCACTCAAAAAAATGAGCTATCAAGCCATAGACATGGAAGAACNCTTTTTATATATGTAGAAGTCTGTTTCTGTTTTGCTATACACATTGATTTATCTTATTTTTCAGTTCAGTTCAGTCACTCAGTCGTGTTTGACTGTTTGCTACCCACAGACTGCAGCACACCAGGCTACCCCATCCATCACCAACTCCTGGAGCATATTCAAACGCATGTCCATCGAGTTGGTGATGCCATCCAACCATCTCATCCTCTGTCACCCCCTTCTCCTCCAACCTTCAATATTTCCCAGCATCAGGGTCTTTCCCAGTGAGTCGGTTCTTTGAATCAAGTGGCCAAAGTNCCTGGAGCATATTCAAACGCATGTCCATCGAGTTGGTGATGCCATCCAACCATCTCATCCTCTGTCACCCCCTTCTCCTCCAACCTTCAATATTTCCCAGCATCAGGGTCTTTCCCAGTGAGTCGGTTCTTTGAATCAAGTGGCCAAAGTATTGGAGTTTCAGCTTCAGCATCAGTCCTTCCAATGACTATTCAGGACTGATTTCCTTTAGGATGGACTAGTTGGATCTCCTTGCAGTCCAAGGGAATCTCAAGAGTCTCTCCAACACCACAGTTGAAAAGCATCAGTTCTTCAGTGCTCAGCTTTCTTTATAGTCCAACTCTGACATCATACATGACAATTGGCAAAATCATAGTTTTGATTAGATGGAACTTTGTTGGCAAAGTAATGTCTCTGCTTTTTAATATGCTGTCTAGGTTGATCATGGGGATCTCAAGGCAAGAATACTGAAGTGACTTGCCATTCCCTTCTCCAGTGGACCACATTTTGTCAGACCTCTCNGCTTGTTAAACTACTAACTTTAAGAGTAGGTTTTTACACAGCAGTTGATAACTAGATAGGCAGATAGTATACAAGTAGATGAGATAGATATATTAGATAGCTGGATAGACAGATAACATACTAAGTTAGAATTCTATTTATCTGTGGGAAAAAAAAGGGGGTTTGAACTACATTGTCTTTATGCTAACTGTCGAGTTCTTAAGGCTAAAGATTTATTCCAGTTTATTCTAGTCACTTTTGAAGCATCTTTCATTTCCTTAAATCTGCTAAATCTCCAAGGCAAAATAATATAGAACAGAATAGATATATAGGCATTAACTAGGGTAAATACATTTGGAGAACTGCCTCTCGGTTTAAACCAGTTGAACTGTGAATATACCATGCTTTTAGAGAGACTATTTCATCATGTCATGGTCTGTCTTATTAGAGTATGGTTTCAGTCCCTTGACAACTTAAAAATAATCACAGTCAAACAGAAGCTAAGCTGTTGGGATATGTGTTAATTGCTCCATTGTACTACAGAGAGATAATAGGAACTGAGGTTCCCTTGAGATCAAGAATTGTGAAGTGTCAATTTCAAAATGAGTTTTATTTGGTTGGTTAAAAATAGCTGTTTTCTTGAGCAATATAAATATATTTAGCACTGTTTGAACATCATTAAGTATGGTAAAGGTGCTAAACATTAGTATGAAATGCTTTTGAGTATATGATTTCTATTCATTCTTTTTTTTTTTTCTTCCCTGGGAAATTTTATTGTATAAAGTCCCTTTTGTACATAGATTTCTCCATGAAATAGAGGGTACACATTCAGCATACTGATCCTGTGATGAACTATATGAGATGAACTGATGATTATCAGTGGCTTGCTTGATGTTTTTTGCAATGCCTGTCTGTGGCTATGATCTTTCATAAAATTACAGAACAGTATTTAAAGATCACGGGGATGATCCAGAGAGATGATATGGGGTGGGAGGTGGGAGGGGGGTTCAGGATTGGGAACTCATGTACACCCGTGTTGGATTCAGGTCAATGTATGGCAAAACCAATACAGTATTGTAAAGTAAAATAAAGTAAAAATAAAAATTAAAAAAAGATAAAAAATAAAAAACCACATAGGTGAGTTGAAGTCACTCAGTCGTGTCCGACTCTTTGCGACCCCGTGGACTGTAACCTACTAGGCTTCTGCATCCATGGGGTTCTCCAGGCAAGAATACTGGAGTGGATTGCCATTTCCTTCTCCAGGGGATCTTCCCGACCCAGGGATCAAACCCAGGTCTCCTGCATTGGAGGCAGATGCTTTAACCTCTGAGCCACCAGGGAAAAAATTGACTGCAGTCAACAAGAATAATAGAAAATGTAAAACCTTCAGACAAGAGCAGTAATTATCTTAAGAATTTAACTCAATTTTTAAATTTTTATTAATTATAATCATGATGATGTGATCACTAATCTAGAGCCAGACATCTTGGAAAGTGAAGTCAAGTGGGCCTTAGAAAGCATCACTACAAACAAAGCTAGTGGAGATGAAGGAATTCCAGTTGAGCTATTTCAAATCCTGAAAGATGATGCTGGGAAAGTGCTGCACTCAATATGCCATCCAATGTGGAAAACTCAGCAGTGGCCACAGGACTGGAAAAGGTCAATTTTCATTCCAATTCCAAAGAAAGGCAATGCC
>SJYV01025548.1:1324393-1336816 GCA_006410875.1 Neotragus pygmaeus
ATTGGAAGTGGTCAAACAGGAGATGGCAAGAGTGAACGTTGACATTCTAGGAATCAACAAACTAAAATGGACTGGAATGGGTGAATTTAACTCAGATGACCATTATATCTACTACTGTGGGCAGGAATCCCTTAGAAGAAATGGAGTAGCCATCATGGTCAACAGGAGTCTGAAATGCAGTACTTGGATACAATCTCAAAAATGACAGAATGATCTCTGTTCGTTTCCAAGGCAAACCATTCAATGTCACTGTAATCTAATTCTATGCTCCAACCAGTAATGCTGAAGAAGCTGAAGTTGAAGGGTTCTATGAAGACCTAAAAGACCTTTTAGAACTAACATCCAAAAAAGATGTCCTTTTCATTATAGGGGACTGGAATGCAAAAGTAGGAAGTCAAGAAACACCTGGAGTAACAGGTAAATTTGGCCCTGGAATGCGGAATGAAGCAGGGCAAAGGCTAATAGAATTTTGCCAAGAAAATGCACTGGTCATAGCAAACACACTCTTCCAACAACACAGGAGAAGACTACACATGGACATCACCAGATGGTCAACATTGAAATCAGATTGATTATATTCTTTGCAGCCAAAGATGTAGAAGCTCTATACAGTCAGCAAAAACAAGATTAGGAGTTGACTGTGGCTCAGATCATGAACTCCTATTGCCAAATTCAGACTGAAATTGAAGAAAGTAGGGAAAACCACTAGACCATTCAGGTAGGACCTAAATCAAACCCCTTATGATTAGTTTTTAGTGCTGACATTAAAAAAGCACTGTACACTGAGTCGCTGAAACGATAGACATTTTGAAAGTTTTGAAGCCTCGAAGTGTGAGATCAAGTTATTAGTAGGGTTGGTTCCTCCTGCAGGTGGTTTATTCTGAGGAAATTGTCTATTCTAGACCGCTCTCCTTGTCTTGCAGATGGCTGTCTTCCCTCTTTGTTTCTGTGTTCAAATTTCCTGCACCAACCACATTGAGTTAGGGCCCCTCATAATGACCTCATTTTAACTTGATTACCTCTGTAAAGGGCTTCCCCAATGGCTCAGTGGGTAAAGAATCTGCCTGCAATGCAGGAGACACGAGAGACACAGGTTCAATTGCTGGGTCGGGAATATCCCCTGGATGAGGGCACACAACCCACACCAGTATTCATGCCTGGCAAGCCCCATGGACTGAGGAACCTGGTGGGCTACAGGTTAAAGTGTCACAAAGATCTGCGTGAAGATTCTTATCTCCAAAGAAGGTCATGTTTTGAGGTACTGGGGTTTAGGACTGCATCATATTATTTTTTTGGAGGGGGCACAATTCAAACCATAACAAGTATCTTGGAAAATGAATATACAACTCTAAAGTATTAATATTGTCTGCCGTATAAAATCCTGAAGTCAGCTATTAGCTTGAAGTAGCACTTTCACTAATTTTGATAGCAGTAGAGAATTCCCTCACATAAGGGTAACTACCTTTGTCTAGTTGGTTTATTTGCTTCTTTGTGACAGTCTCACTATCCAAATTATTTATGCTCATTTAGAGCTGAGACAGAATGCATATGATTAGCTTGAGAAAATCCACTCCAATAATTAGAAAAGATTGTGTCAAATAACTATTTCTGCCTCAGGGACACAGAAGAAAATTGTCTCCTTATTTGAACAGAGTGCCAGGCTTTGCATATTTCTGAAGCTTGCTTCAGTTTGAAGTCTTTCAAGGTGAATTAGTAGCTGCACAATTGAAAATCAGGAGATCATTTTTTTCCGCCATTAGCATTCATCTTTCTCATTACTATGCTGTGAAAGAAGTGTGTTTTTTATTTACCTTATGTTGTTTTACTAATACAGCTAAACAAAAAACTGACAGTTAACATATTTATATTCATAAGGTCTTTTTCCAGGCATCTTATTTCGCTTTTAGCCTCTATTGTTTGAGTGTTTTGACAAAGATGGCCTACCCACTCTAGGACTCTTAGGCTTCCCCTGCTGCTTAGCTGGTAAAGAATCCACCTGCAATGAGGGAGACCTGGGTTTGATCCCTGGGTAGGGAAAGTCTCCTGGAGAAGGGAAAGGCTACCCACTCCAGTATTCTGGCCTGGAGAATTCCATGAACTATAGTCAATGGGTTCGCAAAGAGTCGGACAGGAATGAGTGACTTTCACTTTCACTTTAAAAAAATTGTTCCTCTCATGATTTCTGAATATAAGCTCTCTTTTCTTAGAACCTTTACTGTAGAAAAGTTGCATTTGTAAATTCTTTTTCTGCTCTTTGGAGGTGTAAGCCTCCTGCAACCTAAGAATATATTTCTTTGGGACTTGGGATCCATCTTTTTATAATGCAGTCATCAAGAAAGACAGGCTTCTGTCTCCTAGTCTCTGAGCAAGGGTAGGAGCCTACCTTCCACAAATCACAAGCAGCAGACACAAATGGACTTCAGGCACACTCCTCCTCGTTCCTCAGAGTCCTCCAACACACTTTCATTCCCTCACCCAGCAGATCCTCCTGGCTTTTGTTTCAGGAGAGTTGAGTTCAGTCTCTCTCCTCTATTGCAGTAGTCTTGAATTGTCTTCCTTGTCATTGGTCCAGTGCAGGCTTTCTCCTTAACAGTTTTGTCAGGTCCTTCATTTGGGGATGCTTCTATGAATAATGGAAACTGCACAGATATGGATTTGAATTGTACATACTCTGTACTTGGATTAGAAACAATCTTTCTTTTCATTTTAACGTTAAAGTTTTGAGTAAACCTGAAATTATTTAGTGTCACAAATACAGTACTTATGACCTACTCAAAATCTCTGCTTTCAGTTATTCCATACAATATTTTGATTGTCTTTGTTTTATTAGAAAGGCAAGGAGATATTTGATGTTAACTGCAAATGTAAAGATTTTTGCTTGTAGAAATCTGAGGTTTCTATCCATTTACTATCTAAATATTTCTTGCATTCTGTCTAATTTTTCTAATTACTCGTGTACTCAAGGCCTGTATCTTCCTCATTTGGGCCAAGTATATTTTACTTGAATCTATACTTTCTGTCTATTCTTACTCAAATGTGTTTTCTACATTGCAAAAAAATTGATCTTAAAATGGAAATCAGCATATAATTGTCCAGACAAATGCTGCCCAAAATACACTTATGTGAATTAGATGAGTCCTCTTCATGTAAAATAGAATTCAGGTTAGNTAACTTGGACGTGGGCAGCGCCGAGAGAAGCAAAGTAGAAAGGGAAAGATATATGCATTTGAATGCAGACTCCAAAGAATACCAAGGAGAGATAAGAAAGCCTTCCTCAGTGATCAATGCAAAGAAATAGAGGAAAACAACAGAATGGGAAACACTAGAGATCTCTTCAAAAAAATTAGAAATACCAAGGGAAGATTTCATGTGAACATGGGCACAGTAAAGGACAAAAATGGTATGGACCTCATAGAAACAGAAAATATTAAGAAGAGGTGGCAAGAAAATACAGAAGAACTGTACAAAAAAGATCTTCACGACCCAGATGATTATGATAGTGTGATCACTCACCTGGAGCCAGACATCCTGGAATGTGAAGTCAAGTGGGCCTTGGGAAGCATCATGATGAACAAAGCTAGTGGAGGTGATGGAATTTCAGTGGACCTATTTCAAATCCTAAGAAATGATGCTGTGAAAGTGCTGCACTCAATATGCCAGCAAATTTGGAAAACTCAGCAGTGGCCATAGGACTGGAAAAAGTCAGTTTCCATTCCAATTCCAAAGAAAGGCAATGCCAAAGAATGTTCAAACTACTGCACAATTGTACTCATCTCACACGCTAGTAAAGTAATGCTCAAAATTCTCCAAGCCAGATTTCATCAATACGTAAACTGTAAACTTCCAGATGTTCAAGCTGGTTTTAGAAAAGGCAGATCAAATTGCCAACATCTGTTGGGTCACCGAAAAAGCAAGTTCCAGAAAAACATCTATTTCTGCTTTATTGACTATGCCAAAGACTTTGTCTCTGTGGATCACAATGAACAGTGGAAAATACTTAAAGAGATGGGAATACCAGACCACCTGACCTGCCTCTTGAGAAATCTGTATGCAGGTCAGGAAGCAACAGTTACAACTGGATATGGAACAACAGACTGGTTCCAAATAAGGAAAGGAGTCTGTCAAGGCTGTATATTGTCACCCTGCTTATTTAACTTCTATGCAGAGTACATCATGATGAACAGTGGAGCTGTGTGAAGTACAAGATGGAATCAAGATGGCTGGGAGAAATGTCATTAACCTCAAATGTGGAGATGCCACCACCCTTATGGCAAAAAGTGAAGAAAAACTAAAGAGTCTCTTGATGAAAGTGAAAGAGGAGAGTGAAAAAGTTGATTTAAAGCTGAACATTCAGAAAACAAAGATAATGGCATCCAGTCCCATCACTTCATGGTAGGTAGATGTGGAAACAGTGGCAGGCTTTATTTGGGGGGCTCCAAAATCACTGCAAATGGTGACTGCAGCCATGAAATTAAAATATGCTTACTCCTTGGAAGAAAAGTTATGATCAACCTAGACAGCATATTAAGAAGCAGAGACATTACTTTGCCAACAAAGGTCTGTCTAGTCAAGGCTATGGTTTTTCCAGTGGTCATGTATGGATGTGAGAGTTGGACCATAAAGAAAGCTGGGCACCGAAGAATTGATGCTTTTGAACTATGGTTTTGGAGAAGACTCTTGAGAGTCCCTTTGACTACAGGGAAATCCAAATATCCATCCTAAAGGAGATCAGTCCTGAGTGTTCATTGGAAGGACTGATGTTGAAGCTGAAACTCCAATACTTTGGCCACCTGATGGGAAGAGCTGACTCATTTGAAAAGACCCTAATGCTGGGAGGAATTGGGGGCAGGAGGAGAAGGGGAAGACAAAGGATGAGATGGCTGGATGGCATCACCGACTCAATAGACGTGAGTTTGGGTATACTCTGGGTGTTGGTGATAGACAGGGAGGCCTGGTGTGTTGCAGTCCATGGGGTTGCAAAGAGTCGGACACGACTGAGTGACTGAACTGAATTGAAGTGAGGGTGATCATAGCTTTTCTTCCAAGGAGCAAGCATCTTTTAATTTCGTGGCTGCTGTCACCATCTGCAGTGATTTCAGAACCCCCCAAAATAAAATCTCTCACTGTTTCCATGTTTCCCCATCTATTTGCCATGAAATGATGGGACCAGATGCCATGATCTTATCTTTCTGAATGTTGAGTTTTAAGCCAGCGTTTTCACTCTCCTATTTCACTTTCATCAAGAGGCTCTTTAGCTCTTCTTCACTTTCTGCTACAAGTGTGGGGTCTTCTGCACATCTGAGATTATTGATATTTCTCCTGGCAATCTTGATTCCTGTTTGTGCATCATCCCAGCATTTTACATGATGTACTTTGCATATAAATTAAATAAACATGGTGACAATATACAGCCTTGATGTACTCCTTTCCCCATCTGGAGCCAGTCTGTTGTTCCATGTCCAGTTCTTACAGTTGCTTCCTGATCTGCATACAGATGTCTCTGGAGGCAGGTCAGATGGTCTGGTATTCCTATCTATTAAAGAATTTTCCACAGTTTGTTTTGATCCACACAGTCAAAGACTTTGGCATAGTCAATAAAGCAAAAGTAGATGTTTTTCTGGAACTCTTGCTTTTTCAATGATCCAGTGGATGTTGGCAATTGGATCTCTGGTTCCTCTGCCTTTTCTCAAACTAGCTTGAACATCTGGAAGTTCACGGTTCATGTATTGCTGAAACCTGGCTTGGAGAATTTTGAGTATTGTTTTGTTAGTGTGTGAGATGAGTGCAATTGTGTGTCATTTGCACATTCTTTGGCATTGCCTTTCTTAGGAGTTGCAATGAAAACTGACCTTTTTTAGTCCTGTGGCCATGGCTGAGTTTTCCAGATTTGCTGGCATATTGAGTGCAGCACTTTCACAGCATCACTTCTTAGTATTTGAAATAGGTCAACTTGAATCCCCTAACCTCCACTAGCTTTGTTCATCATGATGCTTCCCAAGGCCCACTTGACTTCACACTCCAGGATGTCTGGCTCTAGGTGAGTGATCACATCATTGTGGTTTTCTGGGTTGTAAAGATCTTCTTTGTACAGTTATGTTTATTCTTGCCACCTCTTCTTAATATCTTCTGTTTCTATGACATCCATACTATTTCTGTCCTTTACTGTGCCCATGTTTGCATGAAAATTTCCCTTGGTATTTCTAATTATCGTGAAGAGATCTCTAGAGTTTCCCATTTTATTGTTTTCCTCTATATCTTTGCATTGGTCGCTGAGGAAGGCTTTCTTATCTCTTCTTGTTATTCTTTGGAACTCTGTTCAGATGGGTATAGCTTTCCTTTTCTCCTTTGTCTCTTCTTTTCTCAGCTATTTGTAAGGCCTCATCAGACAACTGTTTTGCATTTCTGCATTTCTTTTTCTTGGGGATGGTTTTGATCACTGCCTCCGGTACAATGTCACGAACCTCTGTCCATAGTTCTTCAGGCACTCAGTCCATCAAATCTAATCCCGTGAATCTATTTTTTACTTCCACTGTATAATAGATACAGATTTGATTTAGGTCATACCTGAATGGTCTAGTGGTTTTCCCTACTTTCTTCAATATAAGTCTGAATTTGGCAATAAGAAGTTTATGATCAGAGTCACAGTCAGCTCTTGGTTTTGTTTTTGCTGACTGCCATCTTTGGCTGCAAAGAATATAATATATCTGATTTTGGTTTTGACCATCTTGTGATGTCCATGTGTAGAGTCTTCTCTTGTGTTACTGGAAGCAGGTATTTGCTATGACCAGTGCGTTCTCTGGGCAAAACTCTGTTTACCTTTGACCTGCTTCGTTTTGTACTCCAAGGCCAAATTTGCCTGTTACTCCAGGTGTTTCTTGACTTCTTACTTTTGCATTCCAGCCCCCTATAATGAAAAGGACATCTTTTTTGAGTGTTAGTTCTAAAAGGTCTTGTAGGTCTTCATAGAACTGTTCAACTTCAGCTTCTTCAGCATTACTGGTCTGGGCATGGCCTTGGATTACTGTGATATTGAATGGTTTGCCTTGGACACGAACAGAGATCATTCTGTTGTTTTTGAGATTGCATCCAAGGACTGAACTTTGGACTCTTTTGTTGACCATGGTGGCTATTTTATTTCTTAATTTTACATTCCACATGTAAGTGATATCAGACAGTATTTGTTTTTCCCCATTTGACATTTCACTAAGCATAATATTCTACAAATGGTAGAATTTCATTCTTTAATGGCTGAATAATATTCCAAAGTATATATATAATATTATACATGTAGTATAGATACATACATATAACCCACTATGTGTATATCCCATCTGCTTTATTGATTCCTTTGCTGATAGATACACTTGGGTTACAGGGCCTTTCCTGGTTGCTCAACGTAAAAAATTCATCTGCAACACAAGAGACGTAGAAGTTGCAGTTTAACTTCTTGGATTGAAAAGATCACCTGGAGGAGGAAATGGCAAGACACTTCAGTATTCTTGCTTGGAAAACTCCATGAACAGAGAGCCTGGAATGCCGCAGTCTGTGGGGCTGGATCGGAAAGAGTCAGACACGACCGAGTGACTGAGCATGCACGCACGTGTACCATGTACTGGCTGCTGTAAATAGTGCTGCTATAAACATTGAAGCACGTGTATCTTTCTTTCCAAATTAGCACTTTGTTTTATCTGGGTGTATACTCAGGACTCAAAGTGCTGGATTGTATGGTAATACTATTTTTAATTTTTTGAGGATCCTCCTTACTGTTTTCCATCGGAACTGCACAAGTTTACCTTCCTACCAACAGTGCAAAAGTGTTCTCTTTCACCACATCCTTGCCAATGTTTATTTGTAGACTTTTTGGTGATAGCTGTTCTGACAAGTGTGAGGTGATATCTCATTGGTATTTAAAGGCATTGCTATGAAGTCTTGGGGGCTTCCCCTGGTGGCTCAGATGGTAAAGAATCTACCTGCAATGCAAGATACCAGGGTTCGATCCCTGTTTTGGGGAGATCCTCTGGAGAAAGGCATGGTTACCCACTCCAGGATTCTGGCCTGGAAAATCCCATGGACAGAGAAGCCTGGCAGGCTACAGTTCATGAGGTCAGAAAGAATGGAACACAGTTGAACATCTAAGCTTGCATCTTGTCTTGTCACGATTACCCACTGTTACCAGTACTCTTTAACAAAACTGTGAAAGAGTTATTTAAAAGTAGAAATTAAAGGCAAGAAACCTATAAAGAAGAGGTAGTTATCTCTATTCACAGATGATATGATTGCCCATTATAAAAATCAAATGAATGAAATGGAAACCCATTAGAAAAAAATAAGAGAATAATTACAATAGCATGTAAAATGCAGATACTGAAATAGATATCATATCTATAAAATATTAATTAGAAGATATAACAGGAGGAAATTCACTTAAAAACACAAAAGAATAAAATATCTAAGCCTATACTTTAAAATACATGTAGGAAATTCTAATGAAGAAAATCCTAAAATATTTCTGAAAGGCAGAAATGTGGACTTGAAAATGCACAAAAATATGATATATGAAAACACATCCTAAAGATCTCAGTTTTTCCAGGTTAATATAAATGTTTTGTAATTTCCAATAAAAATAGTAGCTTTTTTCTTCTTTAGTTGCAGAAGTAGATTGTAACATTTATATGGGAAAATAAAACAGCAAGAATAGACAGAAAAATCCTATTTAAAAAAACAATAGTAATTTGGCATTGGTCAATGAATAGATGGTTAGAGCAATAAAATGATTACCTAATAAAAATACTAACCTACTCAGAAGGAGAGTGTATGTTACAGGAACTAGCAAAGAATAGCAGACTTCTCTGAATATATCATATTATACAGTTTGCCTGTGAACACATTTCAGGTGACTATAGAACATAGTTGGGGGTTTCCCTGGTTCAGACGTTAAAGAATCTGCCTGCAATATAGGAGACGTAAGAGATCTGAGTTTGAACACTGGGTGGGAAAGGTCATCTGGAGAAGGAAATGGCACCCCAACCAGTACTCTTGCCTGGAGAATTCCATGGACAGAAGAGCCTGGTGGGCTGTAGTCCAGGAGGTAGCAAACAGTGGGACATGACTGAGCGACTAACATGTGCACACACACATGTAGAACATAATATGCACATGAACATCTGCAGATGTACACAGAGGAAGATATTCTAAAAACACTTAAACACTGTAAACATATCCTGAAAGATTCAGAAGTCTGTTAGCAGTAATATATGTGTTATTTTTAGAATCATACATGTATTTCCGTACTTGTTTTTCCACACAAAAAATCACATAATATTGTTAAGAACAAATACTTTAGTGGATGATAAAAGCATGTAAGTATAAAATCAAAGAAATCAAGCAAACATCTAGATTCAGAATGTTGGAAATATCTGTATAAATTGCTGTTTTATCTTAAACAGCTCTGCACTAGCTCTGTCCCCTGAAATGTCCAGAACCAAGGATAACTCAACAGCAGTGAAGAGCCCTAGCTCCCAGATTGCATTTCCCAAATGCCATTCTCCACCGAAGTGAACGAGGGCTCCTTAAAGTCATGGCTAATTCCAGCTGTAAAGTGCCAGAAGGTCACCAAGACTAGTGAAGTTGCTCAGTTGTGTCTGACTCTTAGCGATCCCATGGACTGTAACCTACCAGTCTCCTCCATCCATGGAATTTTCCAGGCAAGAGTACTGGAGTGGGTTGCCCTTTCCTTCTCCAGGAGATCNTGCTGAGCATAGAAGCATCTTGTGCCAGAAAACACGAATGTGATCAAAGACAGATGGGTTAAACATGAAAGACAGAGAAGGCAGCATGAAGATCTCTCATCAGCCAAGAGCCAAAGACCGAACAACTTTAGCATCAAAAAGAATAATTTATTTAAATATATTGAATATGTAAAGACCTATAAGTTCACAATGATATGAGAGAGAGGGGGCAGAGAAGATATCTAGGACACCGACTCTGTGCACTGAAAATGGAACATTATCAACCAAAAGGGAAAGTTAACAATTTATTCTGACTTTTCCATACACCCTTTCATTCACACAAGGCTAGTATTTGATATGACGCATTTATTCTTTACAGAAGGTAGCCAACAGATGTGTAAGGAATGACAAAATTAGAAAATTACCATTTTGCAACACATGGGAAAGACTAGAGATCTCTTCAAGAAAATTAGAGATACCAAGGAAACATTTCATGCAAAGATGGGCTCGAGAAAGGACAGAAATGGTCTGGACCTAGCAGAAGCAGAAGATATTAAGAAGAGGTGGCAAGAATACACAGAAGAACTGTACAAAAAAGATCTTCATGNTCATAACTTTTCTTCCAAGGAGTAGGTGTCTTCTAATTTCATGGCTGCAATCACCATCTGCAGTGATTTCATTATTTATTATTATTTTGCTGGGCTGGGTCTTCGTTGTTGCACTCTGGCTTTCTCTAGTTATGGCGATCAGGAACTACTCTTCCTTGCTTTAGCTGCTCAGGCTTCTCATTGCCATGGCTTCTCATTGCTGTGGCTTCTCTTGTTACGAAGCATAGGTTCTAGACATGTAGCTCAGGCATATGGGATCTTCCCAGACCAAGCATTAAACTGGTGTCCCTTGCACTGTATGGTGCGTTCTTAACCACTGGACAAGGGAAGCCCCAGGTATTCTTCAGGTTGATGTTGTTGTTTAGTCACTAAGTCATGACTGATTCTTTGGTGACCCCATGGACTCTAGCCCACAAGACTCCTCTGGACTCTTGGGATTTCCCAGGCAAGAATACTGGAGTGGTTTGCTATTTCTTCCTCCAGGGGATCTTCCCAACCTAGGGATCTAAACCAGGTCTCCTGCAGTGGCAGTTTATACCAAAGAACCATTGTTAACTTTGTTTGGTATAATAAAGGCGTCGTTATAAAGAAAAACTTTATTTTTAAAAAATATATGAAGAAATATGTACATGAAAAGACATGACACTTAAGAAGTGCTTCAGAATACTATGTTTCAGGATACTATCACAAAAGAAAAAGGAAGATAGACATAGAATTCAATGAGGAGAATGAGGCAGAACTTTGATAAAAATGTGTCATCTGATTGATATTCAGATTGCTTTTCATATTGTTGTTTGTGTTTTTGTGTGTGCTTGGAAAGGCTTGTAATATACATACTTTTTTTTTAAAGGATATCACAGAGAGGCAGACTGATATCTCAGAAGAAACATTATGTTTGATTATTAGATAGATGTGAATTCAAATCTAGCTCATTTACTTTTTGTCTGGAGAAAGTTATTTCCTTTGCATAATTTCTACTAACCTCCATTGCTCCAACTACTGAAAAAAAAAAGGCTATAGATTTTCTAAGAGGATAACTGGGAAATGGGGCAAAGATTCTCCTCTTAATAATAGGTCACTAACGAGGATTAGTTAGGAAGTTTCTGACTGCTCTCACCATGTCTAAATCACCTTTTAATCTCAAAGGAGCTACTAAGTCTTCCTTAACCTCTGAAGGTTTTATAAAATATACCAACCCTATGCATTGCTAGCCTAATTATCATTAACAAGAAACTCTCCCACTGAGGATTTCTTAGAAATAGTGCCGTTACTAAAGCAGCTAGCATGATTACCGTGATGTATTAACAAAATTGTGGTGTGTAATTACTTCACCCTATCAACAGTGGCTAAAGTGAGTTTTAGCAATTTGGGCAAGTACGCCTGTCTGTATGAGGAGGCTGGAGAAGGGCGAGAAAGAATTAACATTAAGGAAATGTAAATGTGATGAAAAAGTTTTAGAGAAATGGAAACTAGGCATTTCTTGTTATGAAATGTGATGATACTGTACAAAATTACCTACAGTAATTTCAAGCACTGTGGGCTCTACTATAGGACACAGACTAAGACGAAGTCAAATAGTAGAAACAAATTGTTTCTCAATTACAACTCTCTCTGCAAAATATATAAGGTTATTTAACAAAAAGAATCTCTTAGGGTATTTAAGAATGCTTATTCTCAAGGATAAGAATTATTTCTTCCCATTTCAAAAGAAGGGTTTTAAGAGTCTGCTCAGTTCAGTTCAGTCACTCAGTCATGTCCAACTCTTTGCAACCCCGTGAATCTCAGCATGCCAGGCCTCTCTGTCCATCACCAACTCCCGGAGTTCACTCAGACTCACGTCCATCGAGTCCGTGATGCCATCCAGCCATCTCATCCTCGGTCGTCCCCTTCTCCTCCTGCCCCAATCCCTCCCAGCATCAGTGTCTTTTCCAGTGAGTCAACTCTTCTCATGAGGTGGCCAAAGTATTGGAGTTTCAACTTTAGCAACAGTCCTTCCAAAGAAACCCCAGGGCTGATCTCCTTCAGAATGGACTGGCTGGATCTCCTTGCAGTCCAAGGGACTCTCAAGAGTCTTCTCCAACACCACA
>SJYV01025548.1:1339260-1349953 GCA_006410875.1 Neotragus pygmaeus
CCTTGCAGTCCAAGGGACTCTCAAGAGTCTTCTCCAACACCACAGTTCAAAAGCATCAATTCTTTGGTGCTCTGCCTTCTTCACAGTCCAACTCTCACATCCATACATGACCAGAGGAAAAACCATAGCCTTGACTAGACAGACCTTAGTCGGCAAAGTAATGTCTCTGCTTTTGAATATGCTATCTAGGTTGGTCATAACTTTTCTTCCAAGGAGTAAGCATCTTTTAATTTCATGGTTGTAGTCACCATCTGCAGTGATTTTGGAGCCCAAAAAAATAAAGTCTGACACTGTTTTCAGTCTGCTAGTGAAAAACAATGGCACCCCACTCCAGTACTCTTGCCTGGAAAATCCCATGGATGCAGGAGCCTGGTAGGCTGCAGTCCATGGGGTCGCTAAGAGTTGGACATGACTGAGCGACTTCACTTTCACTTTTCACTTTCATGCATTGGAGAAGAAAATGGCAACCTTCTCCCTGGAGAATTCCAGGGATGGGGGAGCCTGGTGGGCTGCCATCTATGGGATCGCACAGAGTCGGACACAACTGAAGTGACTTAGCAGTAGCAGTAGCAGCAAAAAATATAGTACAAGTGAAGGCTACAAAGGATGGTTTGACAGGATCTTCTTAAAAAGAAAAGGAAATTAAAAAACAGAAGTCTATTTAGTAAAAATTGTTCTAAGGAAATCAGAAATTACAACTTAAAATATACATATTGATTATGCTTTATTTGTTGGGGATTTTAACTGGATGCTTACGAAGTTTCAAAAATAAGACACAATTCTAAAGGAGCAGAATTTATTAAAAGAGACAGAAGAAACACTTAGATATTTAAAATATAGAACTTGGTACAAAGAGTTATGGAAACAAGAAGTGATGAAGGCGCTTCTGATTGATCTTACGTGGTTTCAGTAGAAGTCACATCTGAGCTGAGCATGGATGATGAGAGGGAGCTCATCACATAAAGAAGAGAAAATATATTGAGGAAGAAACATCCAAAAAGGCACAGGGGTTTGTGTTCAAGGCATGCTGAGTGGTTCTTTGTAACTGAGCAATGGACGACAAGAGGCTTCCCAGGTGGCTCAGCAGTAAAGTATCCACTTTTCAATGCAGGGGACCTGGGTTCAATCCCTAGGACACGAAGGTCCCCTGGAGAAGGAACTGGCTTCCCACTCCAGTGTTCTTGCCTGGGAAAGCCAAGTGGGCCACAGTTCATGGGGTTGCAAGAGTCAGACAGAACTGAGCAACTAAATAACAATGGCTGACCACATTCAGAGAGGGTATCCTCCCTTTCGCAGGTTTCCCAGGCCTCAGCACTCAGTTCCCACTCTCCCAGTCACGGCCCCAGGGGACCAGTGATCTGCTCTCTGTCTCTGTACTTCTGGTCTTTCTGGAATTTCCTGAGTGAAATCATATGGCAGGTACAATTTACTGTTATTGACTTTTAAACTTCACATTCTATTTTTAAGATGCATCATGTTGTTTTCTACAGAATGTAGTTTATTCCTGTTAATTGTCCCATGGTATTCCAAAATATGGATATACTATGATTTATTTATCTTTTTATCAGGTGCCTCCATTTTTTTCTTTCTGAACCTAACAGAAACTGTGTTGAATCTATATAAATCCTTACTCAAGTTTAGACACACAACTTTAACATAATGCTGAATTATAAGGCTTTGTATTTCAAAGACACATTGAACTTAATAATGGTATTGAAACAAAGCAGGATCTGATGGTCCTCCCCACCCCCACCACGTCTTCAGCCTGCCTTTTGTCTGTGGAAAAATTTTATCCAAAGAATATGTTTAATCAGAGACGGGAGAAAATATAGAAACAAAGTAAAACAGCCAAAGCATGCCAAATAATAATGATGTAGTCATTAAGCATACTCATTGGAAAAGATCCTAATGCTGGGAAAGATTGAGGGCAGAAAGAAAAGGGGGCGACAAAGGATGAGATGGTTGGATGGTATCATCGACTCAATGGACATGAGTTTGAGCAAACTCCAGGAGATGGTGAAGGACAAGGAAGCCTGCATGCTGCAGTCCATGGGGTCACAAAGACTCGGACATGACTTGGTGACTGAACAACAAAAGTATACTCAAGGACGTTTAGTTCCTTCTCAAGGGCTATAGACAGTATTCTGAGCCTTGTCCCATGAGTTGTCTTATAGATACTCAAACCCCCATCAGGTGGAAGAAGTTAACTACATAATGAGTAGACTGTGGCCAAGATGTAAGCCTCCACACTTCTGAGAACTGGCCTCAAAGAAGTGGGAGCAAATTGACCCTGGAACTGAAGACTAACTCCTTAAAATAACCAAGATGATGCTGGTCAGACCACAGATGACTGATTTCAAGAGGACTGTCAGATCTGACTGTGCTGTTCTGCATGAGCCCCCTCACTCCGTCTATAAAAGCTCTGGCCCCCTGCCTGTGTGGGAGGGGAGTAGTCAGCCTTTGGACAGATGTCTGCTCTCCCCTTCCCCCTGGGTTGCAGGCATCCAGAATAAAGCAAATTTTCCTTTCCACCATCCCTGCCTCTTTACTAGCTTTTGAGCAGCAAGCAACCGGACCCTACTTTCAGCAATGGTATCTCTTACAATCTGGAGCTCATAAGTAGTCCATTTCCCCAACATTTGCAAGCCCCCAACTTTCTGGCATTTTTCTCTTTCTTTTTCATCCCACTTGCAAACTGGCTGTTCTTTCTAAAGCAAATCTCTTTCTTGTGATACCTTGCCAAAACTGCTAATAGCTACTGAAATCCATGATTAGCCCTTATTTTCTGGTCTTTTCCTCTTGATCACAAATATCTTAGGTAACCTAAAGATTGCCTCCCAAATATTTTGCACCATCTTCTCCTATATGCCATCATATTCCTTACCACCCACCACATTGTAGTAAGCCAATGCCAGATATTTTAGGGTTTTGTACAACTCCATGTTTAGCACCAATTTACATGTTATTTTATGGCTCTTTTTTATATTCTCTAAATTATACCCATCTGTAAGACTTCATAGGGTTTTCTCATACATCCTCAGCATATGGTCAATTTCGTTCTGTAGGATTTTCAAGCTCTAACATATGGAAAAGTTTTTTATATCCATATTTGAATGTCTATTAGGCTAATCTTCTATTATGTCTAATAGGTTCTATTTTTACTTATAGATTTTCTAGATAATAATTTAATTTACCAAAAAAAATTGCATTTTCACTCTCAATATAGTGACTAATATGTCTATGCCAATGTTAAAAGATACTGGTTGCATATTTTATTCTTGATTTTTATCCATATTTTATTCTTGATTTTTATACCTCCAAGATTTCATCTTTAAATATGAGCTTGTTGGATTTATATAAGCAGTATTCATAACATGAAACTGTGATCTATATATGTCAGGAATGGATTTGAATACTGTCAAAGTCACAAATACATCTGATATTAATTATCTAATTTATTTATTAGCTATTTATTGATACTATGTTACAACACTGAGCCTGCAATGGTGAATAAAAGCAATACAGTTACTGTCTCTGTCAATTTTCTGATCAGAAATGAAAATTATGTTTACCACTTTATTCATGTTCCACTTTAATATAACATCAATATTATATTACTGGCAGAAATAATGCTTTTTAATTAAGAATATTCTTCTTAAAGGATTAATTTCTGTTATTTTAAAGTACTTTTCATCTATACCAATATATAGACTTAGATTTACATTAACTTTTCAAAACAATATTGTGTTGTGGCTATGCTAGTTTGCTAAATGCACTGAAACATTTCCCTTCATTTCCATTTTCTGGAAGAGTTCTGAATATAGTATATGTATTTCCTTGATGGGTTGAAAGAAATTATCCTTAAAACCATCTGTAAGCATTTTTTTTTAAGTTGCAACATCTTTTGTTTACATTTCTTTGTTACTTTCTAATTTATAAAATTGTTTCCTTATTCTACAGTCACTTTAAAAATGCATGTTTTAAAGATAATTATCACTATAGCACTTTTGGCTTTTTTTAATCCTGCCATTTTAACCTAGTGGATGTGTTATTTGTTATATAACAAGTCATTTTAAGCATAATCGTATCAAAAATAACATATTTTCTTTGAGAAATATTTAGCACTGCCAATTCATTATTTAAGTTTTACGTAATAAAAGAGTTTTACACCTAAAAAAAAATCTTAGGTTTGATCTTCTTTGTCTGTCTTCCATATTAATTATCTGGTCTATCATGATTTCTATTTTCTTGTTCATCTTCTCAGCACCTGGAATTATATGTATTTAATAATCTGATGTTTCTTCAAGTGTCTATTCATGAATCCATAAGTTCCTTGAGGATAAAGTATGCATATCTGTTTCAAATGACATCAAAACTTCTTTCATTTAGTGGCCCCTCAGAAATAGTGACATAAATATGAATTAGTATATTCACTGAGTAAATATGAGCCTAATTAATGTTGTAGATATAAATAAAAAATGAGAGCAGAGGGGAAGGAAAATGATTAGCAAAGCTGTCATTCCTAACCATATAGCAAGCCAGCTTATTTAAGCAAAATATAAGCAGTATTTGGACAAAAAGGTAAAGAGAAGACTTAACTATTTTAATATAACAACCACAATTGTGTGATTTTAGGTCCTATTAAAAGGAGGAAGGAGAAGGAAGCAGCAGAGGAAGAAACACTCATAGTGTAACTGACTCAACGGGCGTGAGTTTGAAGCAGACTCTGGGAGACAGGACAGGGAGGTGTACTGCCGTCCATAAGGTTGCGAAGAGATGGACACAACTTAGAGAATGAACAACAAAATAAGACACAGAGATCGAAGTCTCCTGAAATAGCTTCTTTAAAGATGCAGTTAGACAACAATAAAAGAAAAGAAGACAATACTTACCACATATCCTAGAACAGCTAGTTACTCTTTGAAAACAGTCTTGGATCTGTTTTCTTAATTGCTGATACAACTGCTGTAAGTTAAATGTTTTGTTCAATATAGTCTCTATTGCTGCAAGAGGAAACCTTCATCCTTACTCATGCCAAAAACTAATTAGAAGTTTCTGATTCTTCTTTCATCTCTTCCCACTCCGATGCTCACTTCCTGTTCCCATAAAACAAAGTCAAGGGTTTGATAAACCAGAAAACTCAGCAGTGATCTAATACCTCAGTGTGGTTGGAGGCATAGAAACACCATTAATCCAGTCCCTGACTCTCCAATCATCTCCTCATTGATACAAACATTAACTGCCCTTATTCCAAGTTTGTCAGCTGACCGATCAGCGCCCTTTGTAACGTCTTCTTTTCCTCCAGCATGGCAACCAGGTGAAGGGCAGGTACTGCCTTTGCTTCCTCACCTTTCATTTCTTTTCATCTGAAACATTTCCACAACTGCTCTTTGTCTTCTGTGACACTGATCATTTTGAAGACCACAACCCCTCCTCCATTCCCCACTTCTTTTAATAGAATGTTCCTCACTATGAATGTTGCTGAGGTTTTTTCATGATTAGTTCACAACTGGATAATTTCAGTCAGGGGTGAGGAGACCTCCAAAGGACACTGTGTCTGGAGGTAAAGGACAAAAGTTTACCTGAGTGTTGCCATGCCTGTGTGTTCAGTCACTGAGTCACGTCCGACTCTGCAACCCTGTGGACTGTAGCTAGCCAGGCTTCTCTGTCCATGGAGCTTTCCAGGCAAGAATACTGGAGTGGGTTGCCATTTCTAATGACAGACAATACCTTTGAAGACCTGATCACCTTTCCTCTTCACTCAACACTCCATCAACATCTAACGCCACATATTTTAATGTTTTATGGTGGTTGTTGCTATCATGGTAACATTTGACCTCTAAGTACCAATTCTTTCTTCTTTTCCTTTTTAATATATGCATGCATGCTCGGTGTCCACCTCTTTGTGATCCCATGGACTGTAGCCCACCAGGCTCCTCTCTCCATGGAATTCTCCAGGCAAGAGTACTGGAGTAGGTAGCCATTCCCTTCTCCAGGGGATCTTCCCAATCCAGGGATCAAATGAAGGTTTCCTGCATTACAAGTAGGGTTTTTTTTGTTTTTTTGTTTTTTTTTTTATCATCTCAGCCACCAGGGAGGCCCCAGACAAATAGATTAAAAAAGTAAATAAAAACAGGGCCAGGCGAAGAGGTTGGGAGGAGGAGGGAGACAAGAAAGAGGAAGTAACAAGGTCATTCAAGGAGAAAATGAGCTATGAGCCCTGTGTCTCACAGTCCTGTCTGTACCTCGTCGCCACCTGGGGGCTTTGGAAATTCTGACGGCTGAGCCCCAGGGGACCAGATGACCCAGAGTCTTTGGAAGCTGGCATTGGTATGAGTATTTTGTTTTTTTTTCATTCAAGTAATTCTAATTTAAATGGTCACATCAGGCTTAACTTAATGTATATATGCATATCGTGCATGCTCAGTCATTCAGCCATGTCTGATTCTTTATGACCTCATAAACTGTAGCCTTCCAGGCTCCTCTGTCCATGGGATTTCCCAGGCAAGAATACTGGAATAGATTGCCATTTCCTCTTCCAGGGGATCTTCCCAACCCAGGAATTGAACCTGCATCTCCTCTGTCTCCTGCCTTGGCAGGCAGATTATTTACCACTGAGCCAGCTGGGAAGCCCATGTATGTATTAATATATATGTACCTACATATGTATGGGCATGTGTGTATATCTGTGTGTGCATATATATATGTATATATATGACATGTGTTGGTATATCATCTCTTCTATATTTCAAATGACAAAAAAGTATTGTTCACCTGTGATTATTATTGGTTATGCTTTGTGAGGAATTTTTAAATAATATTACATTTTTATCTTCTGTATTTTGGGGATTTCAATTAGAAGAAACTACCAATTCCTAATGATTCTCATTAGTAAAAAAGCAAGAAATGACATGGACCACCAGATTTTGTCCAACATAACTTAGTGCTAACTCTGTATCAAGAGGAAGAAAGTTTAGATAGGACCACGTGAAAAAAGCAAAAGTAAATGGATGGATGGATAAATAGATGGTGGCTCAGTGGTAAAGAATCTGCCTGCAATGCGGAAGATGTGGATTCAATTTCTGGGTCAGAAAGATCCCCTGGAGGAGTAAATGGCAACCCACTCCAGTATTCTTGCCAGGAGAATCCCATGGACTGAAGAGCCTGGTGGGCTACAGTCCACGGGGTTACAAAGAGTCAGACATGACTAAAGCGACTGAGCATGCAGCACAAAAAAAAGCAAAAACAAATGGATGGATAACTAGATAGGTAGATAAATAGATAAAATAAAACAAAGCATCTCTGCATATGTAAATATTTTTCTTTTCTAAAATCTATTCTGTATTATTTCCTTCTGAGCTCACAAACCACTTCTCACTGAAGTTTTGGTGATTAAAAGCTAAGCCATAGCATTTAGACTGAGTTCCCTGAAAACAGTAAAACTGATAGGTAGTAAAGTCATGAGAAAAAAAAAAAATGACCCCTGCAAGACTCTGCTCCAATAAGGAACCTAGGAGGGACAGTGGCTCGTAATTTTCTACATATCTTGCCTTGAGAGTGCTTCCCTTTGATCAGAATACCCTCCATACAACATATGGGCTTGTAGCAACAGCAGCTGGGTGGAGCCCTCTAGGAAGAACCTTGCTTCCTGTGAAAGGAATGGGCTTCAGTGTACCCTCCTTGAACCTGCTGCTCTCCTTGGAGCTCATAGAATCTCCCTGCAGTACACATCAGGTGCATGGTACACAGAACCACAAGCACCACTGCAGGTAGGAGTCTCAATATCAAACAATCCAGGGTTTTCATAGCATAAGAAGGTGTAAAATTTTAAAGTGTATTTTTTCTGGCTGGTAACATTAATTCCTACTGAGCTCAGGGCTCACGTAGAAACAGCCCAAGTGTTTCATTGCCCAGTTAAAGGATGTCCCCATGGTCCACTTATTCATCTTGCTATATTTTAAGGGTCTTTTCCATCGTTTTCTTTTTTAATCCATGATTTTTTTTTCTCCCTTGGAGGTCCCCTGATGGAAACAAAAAAGCAGATAACATGGAGGTCTCTTACAGCCTGCCCACAAATGGAAAGCCACTAGCTTCTGTCTTTACATGGCCAAAATCTGAACAAATATCAAATCTCACCTGCTGGAGGTAAAATGTAAAGTGTAAAATGCACTTTGTCCCAGGACTCTGACACCATGTTGCTCCAACTCTTCTGGAAAACCCTGTGTTTAAAATGATTTCCTTAGGAACTTCCCTGGAGGTCCAATGGTTAAGACTTCACCTTCCAATACAGGGGGTGTAGGTTTGATCCCTGCAGGTAAGATTCCACATGTCTCATAGCCAAAAATCCAAAACATAAAATGGATGCAATAGTGTAATAAATTCAATAAACCTTTAAAAATGGTCCACATCAAAAAAATCTTAAAACAAAATGATGTGTTTAAGGACTGTAGGCAAGGTATTACTTTCATTAGAAGACAGGAGATTTGTTCATGGTCCAAATCCAATATTTGTCTTTATGGATTCCTTACATGATGAATTCTTCAAGTCTGTCCTAAGAAGCAAGAGAGAAGGCTGGCCACTTATTGTAAAAAGTATACTTGGAAATTAGAGGAAGTGATTTATTATATTGGACAAATGTGACTTTGGGTATGACTGCAGCCATGAAATTAAAAGACACTTGCTCCTTGGAAGGAAAATCAACACAAAGCTAGATGGCATATTAAAAAGCAGAGACAACACTTTACCAACAAAGGTCCATACAGTCAAAGCTATAGTTTATCCAGTAGTCATGTAAAGATGTGAGTGTTGGACCATAAAGAAGACTGAGTGCGAAGAATTGATGCTATTGAACTGTGGTGCTAGAGGAGACTCTTGAGAGTCCCTTGAACAAAAAGGAGACCAAACCAGTCACTCCTAAAGGAAATCAATCCTGACTATTCATTGGAAAGATTGATGCTGAGGTTGAAGCTCCAGTACTTTGGCCACCTGATGCAAAGAGCCGACTCATTGGAAAAGACTCTGTTTCTAGGAAAGATTGAGAGCAGGAGGAGAAGAGGGTGACAGAAGATGAGAAGATTGGATGGCATCATGGACTGAATGGACATGAGTCTGAGCAAACTCTGGGAGATAGTGAAGGACAGGGAAGCCTGGAATGCAGCAGTCCATGGGGTCACAAAAAATCAGACATGACTTAGTGACTGAACACATGAAAGTTAAAAAAAAAAAAAAGCGGAATTTAAAATTAAATTAGCACTTTTTCATAATCCAAAGGTCATCAATATTCATAAATTCTTTACATATCCTGCTACTTCTATCTAAAAAAAGAAAAGATTATGTGCTGGTGAACTAAAAAGAAATTTTTAATGCACCAAAATATCACCATAGCTTGTGAAAATAAAAGTTATTTTTATTTTTTCTCTCTTGTGTTTTCTTAATATTCAATAAATACATTACTTTTATAATAATGATAAGCAAATATTAAAGTATATGCTTTCTATCTTAGAATTTGGCCATATTTCACATATGTTACTCCTCAGCACCATAAAGGAAGAATTATCTTGTTGATGAGGAAGGTAAGAACAGAGAGGCATTTAATTTCACTTTTATTTTGAAGATTTGCATTTGCACTCAACTGCCAGAAATAGAGGTTGGAAAACTTAATAAATTTATTTTTCCTATACACTTAAATCACAGAATGATGCTATTATACTGTCCATAAATTTGAACTTAATAAAAATATGTAATTCCCTGGTGGTCCTGTGGTTAAGAATCCCTGCTTTTACTACTGTAGACGCAGTTTTGATCCTTGGTTGGGGAACTAAGATCCCACAAGCCACATGGCAAGGCGAAAATATATATTTAAAAAATAAAATAATAAATATAAAATTATTAAACATGTAAAGAAATTATATAATGAAAAGATAATTTATATCAAAATTCAATCTGCTCTGTTATGAAGAATAACAGATATGAAAAGGCAAGAGCAGTTAAGGTTTCTGCAAATAACTTTAATATATCTTTATATAGTAAAAGATGAAAAAGATGGGGATATTACAATGATATTCTCTTTCTCTTTTTCTCTTCAAACTCAAGAAAGGTGGCATATCATGATACAGTCATAACATGTTATCAAGACTTATCCATTATCACACAGCACTTAAACTAATTTTTTTAAATGCCTCATTTTAGAGGAAATAAAACTGATTCTTAAGAGAGACTAAATGTCCTGCTCAAGGTCATTAAGATGGATGATAGATTGCAGAATGAAATTTAACTTACTGGTTTTGTACATTTACCGTTAGTACCATTCACAGATCCCTTGGAGAAGGGAATGGCTACCCACTCTAGTATTCTTGCCTGGAGAATCCCATGGACAGAGGAGCCTGATAGACTACAGTCCATAGGGTCACAAAGAGTCAGACAGACTGAACAACTAACACTTTGACTTTCACTTTTCACCATTCATATGATTGATTTTCTACATGTCACCTGGTGTCTTTTTCTGGCTGCCCTCAATGTTTTTCTTTTGCTGAGCCTTTTCAATCAATAATGTTATGTCTTTCAACACGTTTGGAAAAAATTTTGGAAATTTTTATCCTACTTTTTCTTTGTGTCTTATTTTCTCTATCTTTGCATTCTGAAAACTTAATCATACTTATATTAGACATTTTGGTATTATATTCTGTTTGTTTTC